>JANQBM010653329.1:0-15529 GCA_025594535.1 Erythroxylum domingense | reverse complement strand
AACGAATGTACACTAATTTCTTATATGCACAAAACTCTCTATTCACAACTGCATGAGCATGAGGTGTGGTAATTTACTACACCTGGACCCGTTCTTTGGTCCGACCCGTTCTCTGGAAACGGGATGTTACAATTTTTAACTTATAAAACCCTATCTTATTTTTTATCCTTAGAAATCTAATTTAAGCCTTGACCTTTATTTTATTGCATATTAACCTTGTTACAAGCCATTTTCACCCTTCTTTTCATTGATTTCTTTAATAATTTTGAGCCCCTAAATTGAAGGATTGTATAAAGATTATGTGCATTCATTATACGTAAATTAGTTAATTCAAGTTGATGTGTTTTGATTTCTCAGTCTTTGTAGAATGAGGGAGAAGTATGGAAAAAAATTCTTATTTGATGTTTATTGTTCTAAAAGAAAGTAGAAACATAAATAAATAAGAGAAAAAATGATGATGTGATTAAAATTTTGCGATTTGAATGAAGTGAATTATGGACTAATTTAAGTTAAAACTTATATGGATAAGTTTTGTATGGTTTCTTTGATTTGTTAAACCTAAAAAAAAATTACATTACCATTACATAAGCCATGTTATAAGCCTTATCAGGAAACCTTTGATTAAAGCATTAAACAAACATTTTTTAGTGGTAGAGATATGATTTAAGAGCAAACTTATGGAAATAACTTGCTATAATTTGATTTGATAGTTTAATAAACCTTAAACACGTTGAGTTTATAGAGGAAAACCCATGAAATAGTGTTAAGTCTTGTTTCATTCGATTTTGATGGAATTTATGATATGTTATGTTTTCATTCTAAAGATTTATCCTGTATATGCTTGTTCTCTTTATTGTTATCTTATCTTTAAGCCTTTAATATATATTAACTTTTGGTATATTTTTCAGTAACATGAAAAAGGGTTAGAGGTAGCTAAAAGGATGGGTGATATATTAAATTGATGTAGGCTTAACGATGAGCATGAGTCCGATATGGAGGAATTTGATAAGATGTGAATAAATTATATTAATTGAACTTGTCCTTTTTGTTTTGGGTAAATTTGGTGCTTAATTGGTAAATTGATGTTTATTTTGTTTTGGGAGGTGACAAGTGGATATTGGACCAATTTGATTTAAAAAATCCAATTAGAATATCATTTATCGAAGTTATAAAAATTTGGGATTATGGAGCAAAAAAATGACAAATAATTGAAGCTGTTAACATTGAATAAACTAACAAATTAATTTAATATTGGTTATTCTATTACTATTCATAAGTTTGGTGATTCATAATTGTCATAAATGGTTGGTAAAAGTGGCAAATGGATTATTTATATTTACATGTCTAAATTATGATAAACAAGAAAAATAAATTAAATAGTTATAGTTATCTCAATTAGTTAATTTGGGGTTAGTCTTTTTAATTAAGCTTATTGCAATCATTTAATTGATATCATACCCAATTAATTTATGGTAAGTTTTGATTTATATACCAGTTTTAAATCAATTAACTAAACAAATTGAGACTTGTTATAGCTATCCTAATAGGTTTCATACTAAAAACTTGAGTTGTAAAAATTTATTCTTTTAGTTCAATGATTAAAGTTACCATTGGATGAGATCCTTCTTTTAAATCAAGTTTAGGTAAAATTGAATTTTTTATTTTTATACTCAACCAATTTATTTTGATTTCTTGTTAATTTTAGTTTATTAGTTAGTTAATCATATCCCCATTATGTTATATCAATTGAAATTAAGAAACTAATATTTAGTTATCTTGGGATTCAATCTGGTTATGTGACTACTACAGTAGTTTAGTGAATAAAAGATTAATTTTGAGAGTTTTGACAACTCGTTCAATGCTCATTATAAAAAGGAAATCTAAACTTAAGCATAGTACTGCATAGATAAGACATGTCATTATCATGTTTGTACAGTTATTCCTAATGCAATCATTGTGTGGATAAGATCTAATATGACATGTAGTTATTGTTAGTAACTTAGTATAAGAGTTATATTTTAGAGGTTGTTTGGCTTTTGAAAATGTTGAAGTGAAGTCCTCTATGTGCATAACTTTACTTTTAACATTATCATAATCTAAAAGTGAATTATTAAGCATGCTCTAGAATTTAAAATCACCTGATACAAAATTATATAAATGGTTAGTGATGATTTTTTTTCAAGAAAACAAAAGAAGGGAGTTGATTAGGACTTTATACCTCATAAACTCACCTACTGAGTATATATATATATAACCTAAATATAATGAACCTTATATGAAATAGAATCAACTAATTCATATGGTAAAGTCTTTGAATCATAATATTTAATAGCTCTAAATATCTCAGTAGGTAAGTTTATGAGGTATAAGGTCCTAATCAACTCCCTTCTTCTGTTTTTTATATATTTATGTATTATGTGGTCATTTATTTCAACTAAGTATGTTGTAATATATTATGTTTATTATTTTTAACTTTATATATAAAAGCTTAGTGATTGATCAGTCCATTACTATATATATATATATATATATAATATGTATGTATTATGTGGTCATTTGTTTCAACTAAGTATGTTGTAATAGATTATGTTTATTATTTTTAACTTTATATATAAAAGCTTAGTGTTTGATCAGTCCATTACTTGTGTTCTATATGTAATGCATACAAATTAAACTTATGTATTATAATTGATATTTAGTTGTTATATGAATGATAATTAATAACTAAGTGATCTTTCTGTTTCATAAGCAATTAAAAAATTGATTATTCAATGTATGTATATATGATATCACATTAATATGTATGAATATTATTTTCCTTTTTGATGTAGAAACTTAGTGTTTCAAATACAATTAAACTATAAAAGAAAACATTATTGATAAACTCAACGAAGGAAAGAAGTTAAATGGTGACAATTATAAATTTGGAGCATAAAATTTTAATATATGCTAAATAAACAAGAGGCTCTAAAACCATTGAATATAGCCACAAATATTACTAAGAAAGATAATACATCATAATATAAAAGGAATCATGATGAATGAGATATGGAAAATGAAGAACTCATTAATTCGTTAAACATTGTTTAGTGATATGGAAAATGATATTATGCATGAGTTCAAAAGCATGAGGCTGCTAAGGATATGTGGTATGCTTTGGTTGCTTATTTTGGAGGTACCTTAGTGACTAAATTAAAGTCACTCATTATAAAGTTTGACACGTATAAGAAATAAGCTAACCAGGTAATAAGTAAGTATTAAATCATATTTTAAACATGATAAATGGAATGTGAGATGTAGGTCATAAGTTATCTAAAGCAATAAGTGCAACTTGTTATATGTTCTCTACCTCAGAGTTGGGAGCTTATGAAAATGCATCTAACTTATAATGAGAGTACCAAGATGAGGAAGGATGCTATGAGGTATCTTTTACTAGAAGAATTTAAAGTCTTTAAAATGAAATATGAGATATATATAGTTAGTTCTAGCTTGGAGCTATGAACAAGAAGTGTAAGCATCATGATAGGCATAAGTAGAAAAAAAGTTATTAAAAAAATCACAATGCTTAAGACTTGAAGAAAACCAAATTGAATCAATATGGGAAAATAAAGCATCTTTTCAAGACAAAAATATGAAAAGAGTGAAGTCATATAATTGTCATAATAAAAGTCACTTTGCTTATGATTGTAACAAGTCTAAAAAATACAATATAATATTACAAACATTTGTTATATATATCTTTCTAATTGAATCACATCTTTTCTAAATTGGAAACTTAAAAGCAATTAACCATGTAGTGAAGGATAGGGATTCCAACATAGAATTCCAAAAGTCATATATAAAATGCAATCGATTTTGGTAAGAGACAAGTCAAGATGTTGTTATACAAGGGACTGGCATATATAAGTTAGAAGCATATAGTGTTGATACCTAATCCAATATGAAGTGTTGTTTCCTTTAAAATTTTGATGAAGTCTTATTTTTGTGTTGGTTTTAATCATCTTTAAACCATTTTTTATGCTCATGGATTTATACTAGATCATTTTATTATACTAGATGTTTTCGTTAAAATTGTAATATAAGTTATTCCTTATTTACATTATATAATAATTTAAATCTTAATAAACTTTCATGGTAGACTATGTTATATTGGTCAAAATCAAATAAGATGATTAGTTAAAGAAGGCTTTTTAGTTGATTTAAATTAAGTAAATCTACCTATTTATGAATATTTTTTAAAATTGCAAGAAAGCCATCGAGGGAAAACTAACTTCTAATCTATTGCAATTAATTCATTCAGATATTTATGGTATAATAAATATAAGGGTAAAACATGAGGTGTTATATTTTATTACTTATATAGATTACTATACTTAGTATGGTCATGTTTATTTAATTTCTCATAAATTAGAAGTATTAAATTATTTCATTAGGTATATGAATTTTATAGAGAATCAATTAAAAGATAAAATAAAAGTATTAAAAATTATCAACAACGATACTAATTTGATAATTTCAAAATGTTATGTGTTAAAAAGGAATAGAAAGGCAATTGACTATTCCATAAATACCATAATAAAATGGCATTGCAAAAAAACAAAAAAAAAATAGAATGCTATTAGAAATAATTATGTCTATGATGGCACAAGTAAATTTACCAATCACTTTTTAGGGTGATGTACCTTAATCAGGTGCCTACAAAGTTGGTTACAAACACTTTATATGAGTTTTAGATAGGTAGAAAGCCTAATACCATGGCCATGTTCTCTACATTCTTGACCTCTCTCATAAATATGGAAAACTAAGCCCAAGAGGAAAGCAAAGCATCTTTATTAGATATTTTGAACACTCTAAAGGATATGTGTTTGTAGGTGAACAAAACAATAAAGGAGTAAATGAATTTGAATCATAAGATGCAATATTTTTTAGAAAAATACTTTCCAAAGTACGATGAAATAGGAAAAGCCTACTTTTATGTAAGATTCTTGATCAAAATGATTTTACTATGCATGACAATAAGAGGGACTCTGTCCAAGTAGGATAACAACAAGAGGGACTCTCTCCAAGTAGGAACAATCTAGAAACTAAAGAATTAACTTGTGATCAATTTAACTACAACTTAATGAGAGTTTACCTTTTGTATATGATCCAAGTGGAAGTAATTAAGACATTGATGAATATGTTGTCTTTAAAATTGTGTAAATCAAATTAATCATATAATAATTCCCCAAAGTCATTTTGAAACAAAAGGAAAAATTTACAAAATTATCCCTCAATAAGAGGATAAACTAAAGAATGAAAATGAAGCCCTTATTGGTCCTACTAAAGAAAAATGAATTAAAGAAACAAAGAAGAAAATTGCTTTTTAAAGCTTAAATCAAGTATATGACTTGATTTACCTTACTAATCGGCAAAAATATATTAGGAACAAATAGGTACTCAAAAATAACAACAAAATTGTTACAATATTTAACGATACAAGGCACACCTTAAGGCCAAAGTACATATATAAAAAATGAAATTGATTATAAAGATGCATTTATACCAGTTGTGAGGTTTGCTTTGATCCATATAATCTTGATTGTAGTAGCCAGCTTAGAGCTTGAATTATATCAAATAGAGGTAAAAACCAATTTTCTAAATGAAGAAATAGAAGAAGAAATCTATATGCAATAACCTGTAGGTTTCATTAAGATAGACTAAGAACATAAAGTGTGTCGATCATTAAAATCAATTTATAGGTTGAAATAATCCTTAAGAAAATGGTAAATTAATTTTTATAGCATAATTATTTCACATGATTTTTATATGTTGATGAAGACCATTGTGTAAACATTAAAAAAATCAAAGATAAATTTGCAATTTTATTTTATATATGGATGATATTTTAATTATTTTTGCTGATTTTGAATTTGTTAAGCAAATCAGTTTGAGATAAAAGGCGAAGGTAAAGCTGCATATATTCTTAGGTTAAAAATTTTAATTAATTATTCAAAGAGATTACTATCTCTTTCATAAGTGATGTATATTTAAAAAAAATCTTAAGTAATTTCATAAACAAGATTGTAAATTAATTGATAATCATATGACTAAATGTAAAGGTATTAATGAAAAGTTTTATCCATCAATACCAAAAGAAAAGGAACAAATGAAAAAAAACTCCTTCTTTAGTACAACTGCAAGTCTTATGTATGTAATGTTATGTACAACAAAGGATCTTTGTTACAATGTTGGAATGATGAGAAAATATTCGTTAAATACAGATATTTGGGAGGATATTTAAATGGTAGAAAATCTACCTATGGATTTATTTTCTTACTCAATAATGGCACAATATTATGAAAAAGTAAGAAATAATTATATGTTGCTTTATCCATAATAAAAGATAAAATTCATAGCCATATAGTACGATAAAAGATAAAATTCATAACCATATAGTACAAGAAGTTATTTGGATTAAATGAATTTTTATTCATTTAGGAGTCACAAAGGTAATATTAATCTAGTATATTTAACTGTGATAGTTAAACAACAACAATTTATATAAAAGATTCCAAAATTTCATTGTAAAATTAAGCATATAGATACCAAGTATACTTATGTGAAAGATATAGTTGCACGAGATGAAGTAAATATGAAATATATATTTACATGTGATATGGTGGTAGACTAAATCATAGAACTAATTTTCTTTTGTGTGTGTACATTTGTGTGTGTGTGTATGTGAATATGTTTGTGTCTGTGTCTCTGTGTGTGTGTGCGTGTGCGTGTCTGTTTGTTCATATGTTTGTGTGTGTGTGTGCCTGTTTGTTTGTATGTGTGCGTTATACATATGAAGTCAGTAAGATTATACAAATATTAATATATAGTTAAAGAACATTTCTAAATGAATGTTCATTTATTGTATTGTCATGTCTAAATGCAGAATATATGTTGGCATAAGCATTATATAACCATTGATTCTGAATTATGTTTCCTTTGTATGAAATATTTTGTATATAAATAAAAAAATATGTTAGAAAGATAAGAGATTGACCCTCTTATATGAACATTTGCCTTTAGCATTTAAAAAAACTAAAATAAATGATAATAGAGACCAAAAAGCTTTGACTATAAATATAGCCTTAGATAATAAAATAAAAAGAAATTAGTTTGGAGTGACTAAATATTCACCATATATGTTTGAAGTTGTTATATAATGGTTTTCAAAAGATAAATTTTGGATTAGACTAGTAATTTCAAGTTAAACATTAAGTATGTTTAAATTAACATTTGCACAATATTTTATAAATAAAATACACCCAATCTTTATTAAAAAAAGTAATATTGTAATACATGACTCTGACCATGTATTCAAAACTACTATAAAAGGGAGAGAAATGTAATCATAAGATCATAAATTACATTAAGTAACCCTATAGAGGTTAAATGAGCCTGATAAGATACCTTTATGACTCTTTTTAATTCTTAAAAATTAAATTTAATGTTGATTACTTTAAAATATTGAAAAAAGATCATGTGTGATGCGATCTTATAGGAAAATTCTGAGAAAGTAAATTAAATTCAATTTGAGAGAATTTAGAACAAAAGAATGTTGTTTTAATTGGCAATGCATTCAAAATGTATTCAAAGGTGGTCCCTGCCTCTTAGTAAAGAAATTAAATACAATTATGATATGATGAAATAAATAGATCAAATAAGAATAAAGGTGCAAGAGATGACTTAGGATATAATATGCTAAATCTTCCCAAGCATTAAATAATTAGTCAATATACCATATGTTCTTAACAGATATATGGTAATATGATCTCGTTGCATATTGGTCGCATGAAGTATAAGACTTGTACAATAACTATAAAATTTTAATTAATTAACCCCATAACGTATGAGAGCAATATGTTAGAAAAAATTTATGTGTATATATATATGTGTGTTCTTACACAACCTTATTAAGCTTTAAAAAAATAGATAACAAATATATATTAAAAGAATTCTATTATGATCTCCTTTAATGTGTGGAAGACATAACAAAGTTCGTAAGTGATTTTGATGAAGTTTAATATTGTATGTGTTCATTTTTATCATTTTATTTGTTTATGAATTTTAATAAGATCAGGATGGAATATAAGTATAACAAACACATCCAAGTAAACGAATATAAGAGTAATTGAATTTTTTTATAGAAAATAATATCTCATATAGAGTTTTGCCAGAGAAGAGAAGTGTGGAAACATAATTTATCAAATATTTAGGTGTCAAATTACATTCTCCCTAAAATTTAATGGGTAACTTTGTAATACATAACAGGATAATAGTTATGTATCTTGGATTAAACATGAAAGGGAAATAAACGAAGAAATGTAGAAATACCTAATTTCAGCTCCATAACTTCAAACAAGCTTTTTGAGTCAAAACGAGCTCGAATCTACTGCCACCTTCATGGGATCTGCTCACCGGGACACATTAAAGCCTTTTTATAGTTTTCTCAAAACGTCAACCTCTGAATGAGTCATATTAACTTTAAGTTCACGAATGACATGAGCAACTGCAGCTTAACCTCTTATATAGCATCCATATCAGGCTTCCCCATCATAGGCCCGATATGGGTCTGGTCTATACTGATCGGGATTCATTTTTCTCTTGGACTTCGCCCTAGTGACTTAGATCATTTATTAGGCCATTTTATTATCTTTATTCAGATCAAATTACGTAACTTAACTGATAAGTTATTGAAAACTGATAAAATGTAAGGGATTGTTGTCTAACCCTATGAAAAATGTCAAAAATATCTAACATTCTTCCTCTTGGATAATAATTAATTGTGGTATTGACTCAAATTTGAAACAATTTAACAACTTGATTAAGCTACGCTACTTTATTAGTCAACTAAGTCTAGAAAAACATTTGATCCAAAGATAAAAAAGTCCATCATTTTGTCCCACAAGACTTTCGATACCGAAAAGTATCAAATATATATGTCATGTGTGACACAGGTCCAATAAAATCACGTATATCTAATACCTCGCTAACATGAATGGGAAAATGGAGTATAGTAAACTAAGATGATACTTTTATGATCTAAACTATATCATCTTTGTTTGTAGGTCTCAATTTCTTTAACCTTTGTGTCAAACTGCGTATGTGAAACTGCATTAGAAAAATATTGTTTTCTTTCACTGAATGCTAAACAAAATTAGAGAAAACTTCTTTCCTCTCACCGAATGCTAAGCTACATTAGAGAAAACCTTTTATTCTCTAACCTAATGCAAAACTCCATTAGAGAACCTTTATGGGATTTAACAACTTATATCTCCTTATGTCATATTAAAATTTATGGATATCTATATAAAATTGTATATGTCTAAATGAAATGGGTTCAAAGTCAATCTGTATATATGCCCAATGACCTTTAAAATGCTTAAGATTGACACAAATCTTAAGAATTTCACATGTATTATGAAAATGAACGATAACACGTATTACTGAGGATAAACGATGATCATCTTTATTAATCAAATACTATATTGTCATAATCATCAAAATGAATAAATATACAAATGTACATGGAGCAACATAACAATCCCCTAATTAACAGTCTAAAAACTTTGAAAAAACCCATACTGTATACTTGTCTCTTAACCACAAGTAAGTGAAGTCCTTTAGTTAAAGGATCAGTTAACGTTTCCTCAGTCCTTAAATGTTCCACCTTAATGTCACCTTTTTTGTATCAACTTCTTTATAGTCATTATTTTACCTCCAAATGCTAAGACATTGTGATATTCTTTGTTGATACTAAACAACATACTAGCAAGATTATCACAGTACAACTAAATGGGTCTTGTTACTAAATCAACCACAAACAACTCATAAATCAAGTTTCTGAGTCAAATCGTCTGTGTAGCGGCCTTATAGCATGCACTTTGCATAAATAGTCGAGGAAGTCACACGTGTCTACTTGACACTCTTCCACCACATTGTTTCATCTGCAAACATAAAAATGTAGCCTTAAGTGGACCTTTGATCATTCGGACACATAGCTAAAATCTGAATTTGGATTCCCTTTAAGGTTTAGTCTGTTGACTTTTCTATATGTTAACATATATTCCTTGGTTCCCTTTAAGCATCTTAACACTCGCTTAACTACATTTTAATGGTCTATACTTGGGTTAACTAGATGTTGACCAAATAGTGTAACAGTAAATGCAATGTCCTGCCTAGTACTTACCTGAGCATACAGCAGGCTATCAACTGTACCAGTTTCAAAAATATTCCTTATAGCCTTTTTTGTACTTCATTCTTTGGACACTATGCTAAAGATAATCTCTCGCTATGAGAGATAGGTACTACGATTAGATTTACAATCAACCGTATTAAATCTTTGTAGCACATACTCATTATATGCACTCTATGAGAGGCCTAATAAGTGTTGAGATTTGTTCAGATAAATCTGCATACCCATGATAAAAGATGCTTCACTAAGGTTCTTCATATTGAAATGCTTGGCCAAAAGTTGCTTAACCTTATGCAATATGGTCAAGTTATTCAATGTGAGTAATATATCATCCACATGCAATAATAGGAAGATAACTTTGCTCCCCTTGACCTTGTGGTAATGTGGATACCAACTCTAATAATGAAATATTTATTTAATGAAGAGTTGAGGCACAAGGAATCTGTTGGTAAGTGTTTCACGAGTTAAAACTAAAACAAATGAGGGATTTTAAATAACGTGATTATAAGGAATTAAAATTGACAAAAATTAGAAATAAACAAAAATAATTAGATCTGGAAAATTTTCAAACTAGTATAAATCATCGATACAAAATTAAGTCCATTAATATATACTCACTGAATGGTGTTCTCTCTTAGGATTAAATGAATAGAAACATGTATTATAATCACTCTTATTAACCAATAACTTAGAAACGATCTTAAGTTTGATTAATTAATAGCTTTAAGAACTAAGAAAATTAGTGAGCAAGATAATACACGAACAATATGCATTTAGTTTAAATAAATATCTTTCTTAGAGTTTCCAATCCCTAACGTAAAAGATGGTAATCCTAATTGCCACTTTGGATTAGCAAAACTAAACATTAAATCCTACTAATTTAGTTGTAAGTTAAATCAATCAATTCCTAATTGCGCACATTAGAGATCAATAAACTCAATCATGAAAAGTAATATGAAAGACACTTAATATTAGTCAATGTAATAAAATTTATTCATAAAATCTCACACATACTAGATGATAACATTGGTTTCGTTCAACCAAGAGATTTAGCTACTTATAACAGTGATAAAACTTGACAGAAGAATAGTAGAACGTTTGGTCTCCATCTCTGCCCCTTTTCCAGAAAAACAAAAAACTCTCTAAAAAGCTAAACAAGAACGTGAAAGAGAAGGTGTCTAATGGGGGTGGTCGTCCTCCCTTCTTAAAGTTTTTTTTATCATATACACTTCCCCATGAAATCAGGTAGCAAATCCCCACATAAAGAAAACAACTTAATTCCCAAAATAGTTAGAATCTTAAGTCTATCAAATTTGTTTTCAAATCAGACTCTGGTGATAAACTTGTCCTTTACATGTGCCCTTGCTTAGTCAAAAACTTTACTGCCAATTGGAAATTCAAATTGCCTTTGCTTTTCTTGCATTTTTTGGATTCAAATTCATCTCCCATATGTTGAAAATCACCTGATAATAATTAAGAAACAAGTCCACTAATTTTAAATAAAAATTTCAACACATTAAAGAGATTTATATTCAAAGTTAGCCTAAAAATTATAACTTATCAAATTCTCCCACACCAGTCTTTTACTTGTCTTCGATAAACTACAATTACAATCAATTGGCCAACTAATCAACTTTCTTTTTTTAAGTCTCACAATAGTAAATAGTGCATACTTTAAAAGTTAAACATTTTTTAAATTAATTAATTCCCAGATTTAATCATTCAAATAAATATAAACAAAGTCAATTTAAGGAAATCATATTTTAAAAACTAGCACATAATTATGGCAAAGTCTCACGGATCGGATTTCGCTCAAATCACTTGAGTGTTTATTGGTTCAGTATTTCTCTCAAATTCTTCTAATGGAAATATTCTACCATAAGCTTGCTTTTTCACTAACTTTTCACCACTTGAAATACAAACATGCACAAATCAAAAAGGCTTTATTCAAGGTTGTATTGGGTTATAGGTTAAAGGTAAGGATTGATAAACGAAAAGAGCAAAAATCATAAACATTAGCAAAGCATCTAACCACTTGTGGAGACATAATTTCAACCATAAAGGAGTCAACAAAGTCATTCCATGTAGAGATAGATTACACTCAATAATTTGTTTTTCACTGCTTTTTTTACTTTTCTTTTCCTTTTTTTAGTAATATAATGATATTCAAAATCAAGAGACAACAATATAACACATAATTCAATTCTAAATCTCTTTAATTTCCTTTCATCTTTTTCTTTTCCTTGCCTTCCATATTTCTCCAAATAAGTTTGACATAAATTACGGTTAGAATGCCTACTTACATTTATGATGGGTGAAGATATTAAAGGTTTTAGTTGTTTATTATGGGTTTATCAAGAAAAACGGTTCAGCTCAAAAGGTTTAACAAAGGATATTGAATTGGGTTGGCCTTTTAAGTTAAAGGTTTAAAACAAAGAGAGCCTTTATCATTTTTATGCACGAATGTATAAATGTGATCTCAAGTCGATTCCAAGCAAGTTTTAGAGAAAAATTCACCTTAGAAGATAATCACACATCAAAGAAATACATATTGATATAGATGTTTCAATCTTTTAGGCCCAAAAACTCACAGGTTAATATAGCTCACCATAATTATACACTATATTTAATCATATGATTGCCAAACCTTGACTAAGTGTATACACTCGTATTTCTTAACTAAGTGGCATCTATTGTCCCAAAAATAAAATTAACTCAAGTTATGTGCACTACTTAAGTCATTAAAAATGGAAGTATAGAAAGTGTTGAAGTTAGCTAATCAATTATAAATAAGTCAATAAACATTCAAAAAATTTCAACAAAGATTCCTAAATATCATTTATATGGAACATACCTCACCCCCAATGTAATTATATAAAGTAAAAGAAGCTAAAATAGAAAAGAGAAGAGGAAGGAACTCTTCTCTATAAGTTGATTGCCTGAGTAATGGGGTTGGTGGGTAAGGAGGTTGGAATCCTTAGTGTGCCCAATTTGCTATCAAGTTGTGCTCTATTTGGTGCATTTGGTGTTCAAGTCGAGCCAGAGGAGCATCCAAGTTAGCCTGAGGAGGTTGGCTACGACTCGATATAGGTGAGGCAACCTTACTCTTTGTGGTTGGACATAGGTTGGACGTGACAGCTGGACCTGGATAAGTGAAGGATATCCTCCCATGACTCATTTCAACAATGCCCATCCTGCATAAACATTCCAAATCCAAAGGTTCTATGGCACAAGCCACAAGCGTGTCAGTATTTTCAAGATCCAATAATTTCAAATTAACGACCAATTGAGTGATATGGGATGCTAATATTAATGGTTTGGATTTCTTGTTTAACATAGATTGAAATTGAGTCAGAAACTAAAAACCCAAATTAACAAGAATTTGTTTGTCCATACACCATAAAAAATAAAATTCAGCCTCAGAAAATGTACCAGTAGAATCCTGTTGCCCTAGAAAATTGTACGCTAAGAGTCGACGTATGATTTTGAAAATAAGATTTTTAAATATAAGCTCTTAAATGCACTGGCATTATATGGTTGAGGATCGACAGACCATTGAGTTGACAGTTTAAAGGTATGAAAATCAATATGATAATCACAGCTAGAACTTACAAATGGTTCATTCTTAATGTCATCAGCTGATATAAAACCTATAGCAACGTTAAAGTCAGCAATAGATAACACAAATTCCTAGCCCATAAGTCTAAATTCAATAATTCCTTTAGTAAACAAGTCGAATTCTTCATTAGAATTAAATTGAAAGGTGCTGTAAAATTCTCATGTCAATTCAACATAAACAGGATAGTCAACTTTAACAAATGCAATCTAAAAAATTTTGCCCAACCAATTGCTCAAAGGAATTACAAATTTGTAAAGCATTAAGAGTATCAGTTAGAACATACTTACATGAGTAAAATTTTCATTGGCACAATTGTTGAAATTTCTGATTGTCCTCTGGTAGTTGAAAAGTAGTGAAATCCCTACATTATGAGTTCCATTGGCTTCTCCTTTCGATTGCTTATCTTTTCGAGTTCGATTTCTAGTTTTAGTGCCTTAGGTTAGTTCAGAGATCGAAGGAATAGAGGAGTCAACGTCGCAGCTGCAGTATCCGATGGAGGTTAGGTGTTAACCAATGTCGAGATTGGTGAAGCTAGCTGGCGTGAGCCACTGTTCTTATGTGTTATGGTCCCAAGCTCTGGAATTTGACAAATTTGAAATCACCAAAATAAGAGCACAAAGCTAATGAAAATGTGGACTAGTAGGTGGTGTTTGTTATAGTGCTAAGGAGGGTAAAGGTTTTGTGGGTTTTCGTTGCAATGGTATGGGTGTGGGATAGATTTGCAACAAGTGGTTGAAATTTGAGTGGGTCAAGGAAAATGGAAAGGTTGAAATTGTAGTGGGCAGGAATTTTTCTTTTTTAATTAAACTAGAATTGAAAATATTGACATGTAAAAATACTAAAGGGAATGGAATAAAATTGACACTTGAAAACAAAAAAAAGTAAACAAATTAAAAAATTGAGAAATACTGAAAAATAGAAATAAAATTGAACATGAAATTTTTTGGGTTGCCCCCAAATGCGCTTCTTTTAAGTCGTTAGCTGGATATGTTTATGGATTTACCTAATCAGAGATAGATTAGGGCTACTAGCTCTATCTATTCTACATTCTTGACTGGAGAATTCTCATGATGTGGTTTTAGGCGGTGTCTATTAACCTTAAACATCTTGGAAGTGTCTAAACTTTGAATTTCTACCGTACCATGAGAAAATACATTAGTAACAATAAATGGTCCGAGCTAGTAAGATCGTAATTTTCCTAGAAATAACTTAAGCTTTGAATAATAAAGAAGAAATTTTTATCCCGTTAAAAATTTCTTCCTTAAAATCATTTTGTCATGAAAAGCTTTAGTTTTGTCCTTATAAATTTTCGCATTTTCATAAGCTTCATTACGGATCTCTTCTAATTCTTGCAATTGCAACCTCCTATTGTTACCAGCCTCTACTAAATCCATGTTTAACCTCTTCACATCCCAGTATGTAACACCCCACTTCCGACTGGACCCGAACCCGATATCGACAGTGATATCCGAATCCGTGCCCTGCGAGGGTGGCGTATCACATCACTTCACTCAACAAAAATCGGTATAATTTTTTTTTAAATTACTCTTATCGCTTAACAAACATGAGGGTCCACTTTTCCTTTTTTAAAACTATTTGTCTACTTAACAGAAGACAACACATCAGGAACAGAAAATCAATAGCCAATGTCCACTTTATTTTGTCATTATTTAATACAA
>JANQBM010652585.1:2290-15538 GCA_025594535.1 Erythroxylum domingense | reverse complement strand
AAACAATTCCGAAAAATTCCCAGAAAATTTCTATAATTTTCTAAAAATCACAAAACCCTATTGATCCTCTCCAATTCTAATTTTTCACTCACAAAGTCCATTTTGCGAAATTCCCCATTTATTCACACTTATACCGGAAAAAATTGTCATGAATGCATGTACAATAAATTTTCATGTGCACATATCACTGTTCACGAATGTATGAGCATGAGATGTATTTTTCTAATTTCACTGATTGACCTCACTTGGACCCGTTTCTCTGGTCCGACCCGTTCTATAGAAACGGGATGTTACAAGAAATTAGTGCTTTGGAAAAACATGATACCTGGGAGTTTGTTGACCCACCAGATGGCAAAAAGACAGTTGGTCTAAAGTGGATTTACAAGATAAATTTCAGACCTGATAATTCGATACAAAATGCAAAGCACATTTAATTGAAAGGTATCCATTTCGAAGAAACCTTTGCCCCTATAGTTAGATTTGACACTATTAGAACTATTTTGGGTGTTGTTGCATATTATAAATGGCATGTTTATCAGTTTGATCTCAAATCTGTATTTTTAAATGATGTTTTGGGTAAAGAAGTTTAGTAGGTTATGAAGTTAAAGGGAAAGAATGAAAGATGAATAGGCTCAATAGGTCTTATATGGCCTTAAGCAAGCTCCAAAGGCTTGGTGCTCTAGGATTGATGGATATTTTAGTAAGATTGGACTTCGAAAGAGTTCCAGTGAGTTTAATATATATGTCAAATCACGTGGAACTGGTGAGGTACTTATTGTATCTTTGTATGTGAATGATTTGATATATACTTCAAATAGTAGTACTTTGATGGAGAATTTTAAAAGGTTAACGATCAAAGTGTTTAAAATGACTGACTTGGGTTTAATGAGTTATTTTTTGAGGTTGGAAATAAAGCAAAATGATGATGGAATTTTTCTTTCTTAAGAGAAATATACAAAAGATCTGCTTGTAAGATTTCAAATGTAGGATTGTAATCTCATGAAGACTCCTTTTGCACCCAATAAAAAATTAAGTTTGGAAGATGGTGAAAACAAGGTTGATGGTTATAATAATCAAAGCCTAATTGGAAGCTTACTGTGTCTTACTCACAGTAGGCCAGATATTATGTTTGCAACAAGTTTATTGTCAAGATTCATGCAAAAACCAAGTCAACTTGAATATGGTGCTACCAAAAGGGTGTTGAGATATTTGAAAGGAACTATTTCTTGTGGGATTTGGTACTCTAATATTAACACTCTTAAATTATTTCATTTTTTTATAATAATTGGGTAGGCTTACTTGATGATTGAAAAATTACCTCTAGTAATATTTTCAGTCTTGGGATAGGTGTTATTGTTGGAGCTCAAAGAAGCAATCAACTACAACTTTATCCTCATATGAAGCTGAGTATGTAGTTGTCACTTCAGCAGTCTGGTAAACAATCTGGCTATGGCGAATACTCACTGATATGAAGCAAAGGTAGGAAGTCAGAGCAACCATTTTTGTGACAATCAGTCCATTATTGCCATGACAAAGAACCCAGTGTTTCATAGTTGTTCCAAAAATATAGAATCTTGATATCGTTTCATAAGAGATTTATTTATTGAAGGAAGCATCAACATGGCTTATTACAATACCAATGATCAGTTTGCAGACATTGTCACCAAGTCGTTTCCTTTAGCAAAAATTGAACATTTTAGAGATATGTTCGGTGTTGTAAATTTCTACAATATAAGGGACAATATTAACAAATAATGCAGAAATTAGTAAGTTCTTGAATTCTTTAGTCAAAATTTTAATGTTTACCAAGTCAATTTCAAGTCTTAGTCTTAACAACAAACTTTATGTTTCAGATTTCTAGTAAATAGTTACTGAGTTGTTTTGATTGTTCCTTGTATTTAGGGATTCTAGTATTTTTAATGTTTATTTAAAGTTAAATATTTTTAATGTTTATTTAAAGTTAAAACTTGATGAATAAAGATGTATTCTAGATCAATTTTTGGTTTTATCCATTTGTTACCTATCTGTTTTGTTTAGTGTGCAAGAAAGAAGTTTGCGGCTTTTATATTTCATTTATTTGATCACAAATTTGAAGATTTAACTTTTGAGTTGGAAGGTTACTAAAGAAATAGCTTTGTTACATGAACCAACCCTTGAAAGCCAAAGGTTACATGCATAGGCATACTAGAGCTGCTCGACAAACACATGAATGCCTTATTAACAAGAATAAATATACATTGGCATACCAAAGTGACCTCCACCTAATTAGAGGCTAAATGTCTCCCGAAAATCCAACTAACGAACTCTTTTTCCTAGAGTCCGAATCCTCTGTCTACTTCTACTCTGCCTAACTCTGTCGAGGCTTAAACACGTTGTCGTTTTACTTATAAAATTTTACAACTCTGTTAGTCTTCCAATTTTGATAGCTTATGACCCAAGTCGTCGTCGTAAGACATCCAATTTTCACGAGAGCATATCTCTGTTCTATTTAAAGAATTATTTTCTTTTCCTTCCAACACAGCTTAATACAATAATAATAATAATAATAAATTAATCAAATTTTAAATTAAATTAAATTCTTTTCTATAATATATGAATTAATTAAACAATTTTGATAAATTATCAATTTTTAAATTTTAAATTTTTTATTTAAAAAATTAAAATTAAAATAATAAAGAACAAAATCAAAATATGTGTTTCGGTGACTTAAGTATCACGCCTATGATATAAATAAAATTAATTTTTAATTTTTAATTTTATCATAAAATTTTTATTTTAAAAATTAAATTAAAATAATAAAAAATCAAATTCAAAATATGTTTCATGGGCATGACTTACACAAATAAAATTAATTTTTAATTTTTTATCTTAAAAATTTTATTTAAAAAATTAAAATTTAAATAATAATAAAAATCAAAATATGTGTATGACAAAAATTAAAGCAAATTTTAAAATTTAATTTTTATCTTAAAAATTTTATTTAAAATGTGACATATTTTGTTTTTTATAATTTTAATTTTAATTTTTTATCTTAAAAATATCATTATAAATTAAAATAAAAAAATAAAATGTGTCATGGATTTTTTTTATTTAAAAATTTTAAATTAAAATAAAATTTTTAGGTCAAAGATTCGGTGTCCAAAATTAGTTACTGTCAGCTTCCGACTTCAAGATACAAACTTTGCAAATTAGTAATTCAGTCCAAAAAATGGAACTTTCAAATATTCGTAAGATTTGAATAATAGAATGTTACGGTTTAATCCAATTGCAAAGTATGAGACTTGGATCTCACATTAATTAAATACAAAGTTAGTGTGGGATTTATAAGGACTTTAGGGTAGCTTTTGTGGTGTGACTCTCTTAAAGTCCTTATCAATTGGTATTAGAGCCGGTTTTGGAGTAGTGGCTTGGGAGTGCCAGAAAGTGTCAGCCGTGACCAACGAGGATATTGGTCCTTATGGGGGGACCAATGTTACGGTTTGATTCAATTGCAAAAGTATGAGACTTGGATCCCACATTGATTAAATACAAAGTTAGTGTAAGATTTATAAGGACTTTAGGCTCTCCACCTCATAAGCTAACTTTTGGGTGTGGCTCTCTTAAAGTCCTTATCATAGAAACACCAATTACATAATCCATCTCATGAATACGTGTCAAAACATGGCAAGGAATGACAAGATTTGGCAACCAGACTACCTGTCGTCATCATCATCATCCAGTCTGAAATCTCACAATAAAGCAGAATCTAGAGAGGTCTAATAATATGCAGCCTTACCCCTACATGCAAATGTGACAGTGAAAAAAGAAATGATGTAGATTAAAAGAGTAGATATGTAAAACTGATATGCTAAAAAAATATAAATAAAATTAAAATAATTGAATAAATAAAATAAAATTGAATAAAAGAAAGGATTGATTGAAAAAAAAAACTACCGGACTTGTCTTAAGTATATAAATAAATAAAATAAAACAAAACCAAATAAAAAATCTGATATGGTGCCCAAAAATTGTCATGAGTTGATATAATTTTAAAAGAAAAGTTATTGCAAAATATAATAGAAAAATATACTTAGAAACACTGTAAAATTTTGTTCATGCCTACTATGCTATAAACGTCTACTCATCATTCTTCAATTATGCATGTCAATATTATGTCACTAACTTCAATCAATGATTCATAATTTATCTACGGGAAAGATAAAATAAAATATGACATATTTTATTTCTTATTTTAATTTTAATTTTTATTTTAAATTTTAAATAAAATTTTTAAGATAAAAATTGAAATTAAAATAGTGACACATTTTATTTTATTATTTTTACTTTAATTTTCAATAATGTTTTTAAGCTAAAAAAGTAAAATTAAAATAATAAAAGCAAAATGTGTCACATTTTAAATAAAATTTTTAAGATAAAAAATTAAATTTTAAAAATTGCATTAATTTGTGTCACACACATTTTGATTTTTATTATTATTTAATTTTTAATTTTTAAAAATAATATTTTTAAGATAAAAATTAAAATTTTATTTTATTTACATCACAGGCGCGATATGTAACACATATGATGATTTTGTGTTTTTTATTATTTTAATTTTAATTTTTAAAAATAAAATTTTTATGATAAAAATTGATTTTATTTGTATCACGGGCGTGACACTTAAGTCACTGTAACACATATTTGATTTTACTTTTTTTATTATTTTATATTCAATTTTTTAAAATAAAAAATTTAAAATTTTAAAATTGATAATTTATTAAGATTGTTTAGTTAATTTATATATTATAGAAAAATTAAATTAAATTTAAAATTTGATCAATTTTTTTTATTATTATTGTTGCATTAAGTTGTGTTGGAAGCAAAAGAAATTAAGTCTTTAAATAAATTAAGTCTTTAAATAGAACAAAGAGCATATCGGATATCTCACGAACGACTTGGCTCATAATCTACCAAAAATTGGAAAAAATGAAATCAGTTTTTAGTCTCAACAAAGTTAGGCTTAGTTTGGAGGAATGGTGACGATTGATAACTTGCTGAAATCAACTTATTGAAATGATAACTATTTATTCTTAATAAGTACTTGTGTGTTTGAAATTATTGTTTTGATAACTGCTAAAATATGAAAATATGTATTTAATAAGTACAATTGCGGCTATCAAAAAGAGATAAAATGACTAAATTTTTTTTGATTTAATAAACTATTAATTATTGTATAAATAATTAAAAAATATATTATTAGTAATATAAATTTAATATTATAAATAATAAAATATTAAATTAAAATAAGAAACATATAAATAAAATAAATTTTGTAAATAAAATATTTCATAAAAATATATTATTAATCATATAAATTTAAAATTATAAATAATAAAATATTAAATTAAAATAAAAAAATTATAAATAAAATAAATTTAGTAAATAAAATATTTTATAAAAAATATATTATCGGTCATATAAATAAGAAAACGATAATATGTTTGAATTTACTTTCTATCAGTTGAAAGTATAATAAAAAATAATAATTATTATAAACCTATTAATAAAAAATAAAATTCCTATCACACAATTACTTTTTTATTATAACTCTCTTTTTATGTATAATTTATACGGTAATATCAAACTTTTCTCCTACTTTCAATTATTTTCTAGCAGTTTTAAATGTGCGACTGCGTTTCGAAAATATAGATCCAAGCGCAGGTTTAGACGTTGTAGAAGTGGGCAGAGCCTCCTCGACAGAGTTGGACGTTGTAGAAGTGGACAGAGCCTCCTTGACAGAGTTAGACTGAGTAGAAGTGGACAGAGCCGCGGCAGATTTAGACAGTTTAGAAGCGAACTGACTCTTTTTCCCGAGCTTGTCTGGTAACTTCTTGTCAACTGGAATGCCAACGTAGAACAAGAAGAAGAGGCAGCCAAGGAGACAAGTAGCAATGGCTAAAGACGAGTTATGAAATAACACAGCATAAGTTCCTGTAATGAAGGCAACAACCATGGCAAACATGGCGGAAATGGTTAACTTCAGCACCAGATTGAAGAGCGAGTAGACCTTCGTCTTGTCCTTGTCCAGACCCATAAAGAGATGGACGAGGACAGCAGCAGTAGACAGCATCATGGCTATGGTATCGGTAATAATAAATGCTTGAAAAGCTGTCCTTCTGGTTAGAATTGCACCACCCTCATCCGGGCCACCTTCATCCTTGTAACCACCAGGCAAGGTGAAACCTGCGGCGAAGGTGACCGTTGCTATAAGTGTGGCCACCACCAGATGTGCCTCTCTAGCGTCTTTAATGTAGTCCATTATGTCATCACTACTTTTATCTTTTACTTTCCCTGCATCACCTTTGTTCACCTTGTCGCTTCCTTCTGCTTTTACTTCATCTTTCTGGATAGGAATTCGCCGTCCTCTTCCCACCTTCAACTTATTTCTTAAACAATCTGCAAATCTTTTCTGCAACACATGTATGATTGCGTTGGTCATTTTATAGGGATATCCGAAGCACAAATGGAGAAGATTCGGATTGTAATGAAATATAAGCATGAAAAGAAAACTGATGTTACCCTTTGACCCCATAGACCATCTGCGGATAGAAGGAGGTCAAGAACATTGAGGTTTCTGTCATTAAAGGCTAACTTGTCCACTTGAGGGTGAGTCACGAAAGAACTCACGAAAGAACCAGAGTCAGCGAGCATATGGAGAGGTGTGCTTCCTTGACCATTCTTCTTATTTATAAGATTCTTGAACAATGGATGCTTCAGAACGTAAATCAATGCCTTCTCGTTGTCGCTGTCGACCGCAAAGTGAAGAACGTTCCACTTCCTTTGATCGACCAGTTCGCAACAACCTGGACAAAGAAGTATAATGGCTTCCATTACCTCTACCTGGCCACTGCTGGCGGCAAGATGAAGAGGTAACATTCTGTTTACATCGTTAGTGGGAGTGTAGGCCACAGATCTATCTTTTCCTAGTAATAATAGGACGATATCGCGGTAGCCAAAGTAGGCCGCGTAGTGAAGTGGAACCCAACCCTTCTTGTCGTGTCCTTTGATCAATGCTTCCCTTTTGTCTTCGTACGACAGTATTATTGATGTAAAATCTGTAGAATCCAATGCGTCGATTTATACAAATTCACCCCGATTGATCAACATTATTCCAAAGGAAAATAGAGTATGGCTCGGAGTTGGTAGTCATTTACTCGATTTGAAGTTCTATCATATTCGAATTAAATTAGAAATAATATTGTTTTTACATAATCAACTGAGATTGAATTAAACTAATCCCTAAACTTGTGCTCGGTTAAATTTTGATTAATTAATCGGCCCATTCTAAAATTTGACTTGACTTAAATTAGAACTTTTCAAGTTGAAATTTGAATTTCAAGTCCATCTGAACTTCAAGCTTAAGCTTGATCAAAATTCAGCCAACTTGAATCAAACTCATTCTAAAATTTAATCAGATTCAAACTAGGAATTTTGGTGACAAAGTTTAGATTTTAGTTCATTATAGACTTCTAAACCTAAATCTTATTAAATTGAAATAAATTTCAAGTTGCCTTTGTTTATATATGTTTTATAGCCAATAGGTTGATTATAGTTCAGTAACATAATTATTTTAAGACATTATTTATGTTATACATATTCAAGATAAAGTCCATAAGAAAAATATATATTACAAAAAATGTAAAAAAATCATAATTACGAGATTTATATTATATTTATGTAATATCCCTAAATTGTTATTAATCATTGTTCAATTACAAGTAGACATAAATATAGCGTAAAAAGGCTAACATGCTTTATATCTTTTTCCTTATAAAGAAACTAATCAATCTTATAAATTAAGGTATGAAAATATTTAAATAAATATATAAGTACTTATTAAAAAAAAGCTCACTAAATTGACTTCATATGAAAATTTCATATAAAACATTACTTATATGTATAGAAAAATTCTTATTATAATAATTATATAGGTAATTATTTGACTCGAGATTTTTAAAGTATCTCATATAAAAAATATTATGTTTTGATATTACTTATGACCTATTATAATCAGGGTCGTACATTCGAAAGTTATTAGATATAACATAAATTATTTGAAAGTAACCTTGAAATGATTAAGAAGAATGTTTTATTGTTCTCTACTAGTATTGGTTTAGAAAATCTTTGAACAAGGTAAAATAATATTTTGTAAAATACTTTAAATGTTATTAATAACATTTACTACTAATGGTGAACAACTAATTTAATTATACTCAAATAAAGTCAATATTAGTTTCATACTTAATGTTTAATCAAAACATTGTATAATAAAATAAATAAGTTATACAAAAAAAAATCGTGATAAAAAAAGTTATTTAAAATTACTTTGACATTTCAAAGTATTTGAGTAGTTATATTGTGTTTCTTGATACCAATTTTAATTTATAAATATAAATTATTTAATTAAAAACCAAAGATGAATTAAAGAAATTTAATTTATCTAATATTAAATATGATTTAAGATTATAATTTATATCTATTTTAACAATATACACAAATAATAGGTTAAAGAGAGAAAATATAATTTAATTAAGTTAGACTTGATTATAAAGTTTGAGAAACTTTATAATTAGACATGAGATATTAAATAAATAATAATGAATTTGAAATATTGTATTTTATGTAGACCTAATTGGAATTTAACTAAAATCAATTGAAGGTATAATTAAAGTTTAATTAAAATTTTATTTCAATTATATTACTAAAATGAACAAAGTTGTTATAAATAAGTTTGAACTTCAAAAGACCTAACAATTTTTGCTTAACCTTATTTATACTACTTGTAAAGTTCTCTACACAGTTATATGAATATCAATAGAGGTCGAATATGTATATAACTATGATGATTAAAATGAGCTAACTTTAGAAATGATTCAAGAAAAATAACAAAAATACTTACATTTTATAATAAACTAAGATTAAGATTTATGTTTTATAAGTTAACGAAGTTAAATAATTTAAGTGACTTTAGCTTTCAAAAAATTAAACCTAAAAGTTTAATTTTTATTCATTTATGAGATTGGGCCGACCCAATTTCTTAATCCCATTTAGCAGTTATTAGTAAATTGCTTATGGAAGACGGATTACTTTACCCTTGTTGTTACGAATCACGGCCGAGTGCAGAGCAGTTCTATCGTCGGGACCGCTGTAAGCTGGTGGTGGTTGGCTCAATAATATTGTAGCGACAACAAGTGGTGCGACTCCCCTCTCAGCAGCAAGATACAGAGGAGTCTCCTTGTATTCGTTGGGTTCATATGAAATGTTCCACTTGCGCGTGAGCAAGTATACCAGCTGTTCAAGCTTATGCTGATCATAAACGTTGCTTAATCTTAATGCATCGTGAAGAGCGGTGTCTTTGTCTTCATTTTTCATGGCTATCATCTCTCGAACAGCTTCAGCTCCAACGACGCCTTTCTCTTGGTCATTCTCAGGAGATCTTTCACATAGTTGGACAAGTTTTATAGCTATATCTAAGTGTCCATGCCTGGCTGCCATGTGAAGTGGAGTGTCTCCCTTTTTGTTCTGCTTCCTTAATAAATCTGGACAGCTTTCAGCTACCCATTCCGCCAAGTTTATGAACTTATCATCTTCTTTTGTGGGGTTTTTCCTATCAGGGAAAGGGAGGGCTGTGATGCAGATGTGGAGGATTGAGTCATCGTTTGGTGTCACTAACTGGTCGAGACGATCTTTGTATTGCTTGAAAGCTTCTATATCGCCTTCAAATGCTGTAAAAAATAGTGAATCATCCAGACTCAAACTGTTAACAGCATCTCCTGATTCTGCGGCCGCCATGGCAGAGAAGTGTTGTTCACTTGAGAGAAACCAGAATTCCTTCCAATAAAGAAGGGTTCAAGCTCAAGAAAAGCAGATCACAAAAGTCAATGCATGAGGTCGAGAGACAAGACGGCAAAGCTGTTAGCCTGTTACGAAGAGGACGTCTGTGGGTGGTTTGTGAGATTGATGAAACGTGTCTTGGGCACCTGATCATCTGTGAGATCTCCGGCCCGTGTCTTGAGAGAGTATTAAGCTTGTTGACAAGACGACAAAGCTGTTAGCCTGTTACGAAGAGGACGTCTGTGGCTGGTTTCTTGAGAGAGGATTAAGCTTGTTGACAAGACGACAAAGCTGTTAGCCTTTTACGAAGAAGATGTCTGTGGCTGGTTTGTGAGATTGATGAAACATGTCTTGGGCACCTGATCCTCTGTGAGATCTCCGGCCCGTGTCTTGTGAGAGGAGTAAGCTTGTTGACAAGACGACAAAGCTGTTAGCCTGTTACGAAGAGGACGTCTGTGGCTGGTGACCTGAGAGAGGATTAAGCTTGTTGACAAGACGACAAAGCTGTTAGCCGGTTACGAAGAAGACGTCTGTGACTTGTTTGTGAGATTGATGAAACGTGTCTTGGGCACCTGATCTTGTATGAGATCTCCGCCCGTGTCTTGAGAGAAGATTAAGCTTGTAGACTTTAAGCAGGCTGGCCGCGTGGCCCTGGTAGCACCTCCCAGGTGCCCACCCTCCTAAATAACAAAATTTAAGTCAAGATTAATAGCTGTGACAGAGACGTGAAAGAGGCTTTTACGTTTTAACACAGATTTAATTTCATTAGACGAAGGTGATGTGAAAGGAAGTTTAAAGGTACGCTTGTTTAGTAAGTATCAGAAGAAAGAAATGGGTATGAAATTAAAAATAATATTTAGTAAAGAGTTACAGGTAATATTATCATTCTTTATTTTGGGTTATTATTTCATTTCTCTTAATAATTAGAGGAATGAGAATTATTATTTAGACCAATCTTTTTTTTTCACTCTTTTCATAATATTTTTAACAAACTAACCATTATTAATAGTAATGATAATTATTCTTTTATTTTAACCAACCATTATAATTATAATGATTATATTTATTGTCATTCTTCATTATATTCATTCTCATTCTCATTTCTATTCCCCTCTTTAAACTAAGCGCCTCTTAACTTTTAACTTTCAAATTTAACGTTACCATTTTGTTTACGTTGATTTATTTATAAATATTTGATTATAATTTTCACTCTTCAATTTTTTTTAAATTTTTATAAGCATGAATATACGATGGGCTACAAAATTTTTATGACTCCAACTTCTAAGTAATAATTTAAAAATAAAGTTTTGACTTTTTCTTGCATTGTCAAGTCAAGTTACTAGATACACGTTATGCTTTATCTCCTTTTTGCACATGATTAAATCCAAATCTTGTTAGCTTTTTTTATTTATATATTATTTTTATTTGACTTTTTTTTAAGGGTAATACATTTGTCCCTATCCATCAGGTTAGAAATGCTGAATGGATGCCCACTCTATTTTATAAACATCAATCTATTCAAAAAATTGAATGAATGGATGTTCTTAAAATAAGATAGACACGGAATAACAAGAAATATAATCTAAACCCTAGATCCCCGTTCGGTTAATGTTTAATCCCTACTAATAACATTGTTCTGCAATCTTTCCGGATGTTTATGACTTTTCTCATCCTTCTAGGTGTCTTCATTCATTAATATAGGAGTCCATTGAATCTTCTTCTACTATTTATCTAGGAACTTCCCTAGCCTCCAAGTTGTTCCCTAAATCTTAGTATTAAGAATTAATGTAACCCCTTAGTGCTCTAACTGCGTCGCAAGGAGGGGGTTAAGGTATACTCTTTGCTATGTGCCAAAATAATTTCTCTTACTTCCATTTGAAGTAACTGATTATTTTTACTTTCCTTTTAGGTTAAATTTATTCAGTTACAATACTTATCGTAATTATTCTCGGGAAGCTTTATTTTAAATTAGACAACAAAAATTAGGGAGTTTTATTCTTATTTATAATTTTACATTAGGAAATTATTTGAATACAAAAAATTTTTTGCAGAAAAAATATTACTTAAGTTAAGGATAGATATAAATTGTGAACCTCTTATTATTTAAGTTCTATAGTGAATAAATTATTTGACACAAAATATTTATTATAAAAAAATATATGTTGATATCCTTTTAAAATTTAACATAGATCTAGTTTTTAATAATTACCAATAGGAATAATTTTATTACTTATTGATTTATATTTTTTTTACTCAAAAACAATGAAAACCAAAATTTTGCATAAGAAAATATGCATTAGTCCTATACCAATTAGAAAGCTTGACCAATACCAATTAGAGAATTATATTCTTATTCGTAATTCTATTTTAAGAGGGAAACTACTTGTAAATAAAAAAAATCAAAGTGGATGAGGTAACTTTGACGGTAAAAAGTTATTATGGCACTTGAATAATGCGAAAAATACAATAACACTTAATAATCAATTCACTAAATAACTTTTAGCTTTTTTACGAATGCTTATTTAGTTGGTAAGATAACTTTGACGGTAACAAAAAATGAATTAGCATAAAACCTTTAGTTTTTTAATCTACTAACCATCATTACCGGAAATTGAAAATTTGATTATATTATATTATATTATTTATATAATCATTAATTTTAATAAAATATAAAAAATACTTTTAAAAATGATATAAAATTAAAATAAAATTATTTTCTTAATTAATTTTTATATTTAATTAATATTTAATTTATTATAACATAGTTACATTGAAAACTTTTTTTTTAAAATCAATTCTTCTTTTTACAATAGATGCATTATAATTCAACCATATTTCAACTTATCATATTTATTTTAAAATGAGTATTTATGATAAGATTATTATAACTTCTCCACATATATCTATTGTCAAAAAGAGAATTGATTTCTCCTTTTCTTTGAGCTATTACTATCATTATAATTAGATCAATTGTAATTTCAATATCTATTCTCTTTAGTTAAAAGTAAAACACTATTAGTTTTTGATATTTTAAAATTACTTAAAATTTGAAATTATATTTTGAATATGATAGCTTTTATCATAAAAGTTTGTTTTTTGTTTTTTCATTTTTAAATCAGATATTAAATTTTGCTCTTTATTATTTTTCCTGTCACATATATAATACCATTGATACATCTTTGTGATATATTGTCGAGCTATTAGTATTTTGTTATACCTGCATACTTCTTCCAGTTCTATAAAGATGTTTTTGCTCTTTTCCTAGTCTAATTATATTATAATTGGTTTGTACGATATTTCCTAAAAATCATTTAATGGGGCTCGAAGTAAGGTCAGAGAAAAACCAACATAGTAAATTGGGAGGAGTTGTGTCGA
>JANQBM010652475.1:0-15542 GCA_025594535.1 Erythroxylum domingense | reverse complement strand
ATGTGTGAATAATTATGCGGTGTTAAAGTGTTGCATGAATTGAGTGGACCATCGATGATGGTTACCTCACTAAGTTCACAAACTCACCCAAAATTGTAACATATTTTTCAGGACCGAGAGAGTAGACTCCTAGCTCTGGAGGGACTTCTCTGACCGTGTAGATCGTGTTGGCGAGAGAGGTCATGACACACAGGTCGGTCAGTTAGGATTTTTGGGATGACCTAGCTAGGTTTTGATGTATTTCTTCCTCTTTCATATGGCATCTGTATTAGGGTTCTTGTATGTATGTACAGACTGTATAGTCTGATGGTGTATAAACTGTTGATTTTGAGTAATGAAAAGAGGAAGAGTTTGGTTTTAAAAATCTTGTGATTTACAATTATTGCTTTAACTATTCAAATTGATATGATGCCATGTGGAGTATTGTAGTGATTGCTCGTAGCGCTCCCTTATCATAGGATATGTATCGGAATGACATACGGGTGTCCTGGTGCGTACCCTACAGTAATGGGGTGTTACACCTAAACTCCTATAAGAGCCATACACAACAAAGTGCTACTATAAAAAATCTACAAAATCCTATCAGACTAAATTTTTCTCCATACTCTAAACATATAACCTATAGCATAAAAATACAAATATTCATATGTATAATGTATGTGTTTATCTGTATGTATGATAGAGTAGAAAGCTTTAACTAGTTATAATACTAATATTATGTACTACTATGAATTATCAACTCCAGTATAAGCAAGATACAATAAACTTGAAACAACTTGTTTATTACTCGAACAAAACAGAGGAACATGGGAACCAATAGTTTAAAACCAGCGTAGAATTAAATATACCAATAACCCAGAAAAACGGAGGTAGGAAGTCAAATATATCAAGAGCTAAAAAAAATCAAGAGCTGAAACAAATCAATAGCCTACTGGTGACCATAACAGAAGCAAACAAGAGCATAAATAAACCAACAACCGAAGCAAACCAACAGTATAAACACAACAAAATGATAGTCACTTGTAGAAAAGCAGTCCAAAATAGTATTTTAGATCAATAAGTTCAAAACTTCTCAATAAATTCAATCCTTCAACTGGTATATATAACACAATTATGAAAATCTGGAATGAAATAGAGTTCTAAGTGTTCAATACTTCTCAATAAATTCAATCCTTCAACCGTATAACATAACTATGAAAACCTGGAATGAAATGGAGTTCTAAGTGTTATAGAACACTAATTAATCAAGAAGTACACTTGAATAAAAGCTCACGATTCAACTGCCTTATCCTAATCTATTTATCTATATAACAAACTGAATTCAAAAACTTTAAGTCCTCCTCCGATTCAAACACCTCCACCTTCTTCTTTGTCGTCGACAACCCAGCCATCGATGACGAGTTCACCTTCCTTCCACGCTCAAACTGCTTCACATTCAACTTTTCGGAGGCGACAGGGTAACTGGGTCAAGATCAAGGTAGCACTGTACGGTCTACCAAACGTCGGAGAAATCGACGAAGCAATCGTGCACAGAGAAGTGTTGCCGCTGTATGTGTGAGAGAGAAGAACTAAATTTCTTTTCCTATGGAGTTGGTTAGAGATGGGGAAGACAAGATCTCATGACGGTGGATGGGGAAGATAAGATCAGATGATGGTGGAGTAGGCGGTGGAGACGAAGAGAGCCCTAGAAGATTCGTTAAAATGAACGAGAAAGTAGCTAATTTATGCTCTACCCTGCGTTCAAAACCGATTGTACCGGTTTGATTAAAAACAGTCGGTTCTCTAAGAAATTGGCCGGTTTTAATTTTGAAAGGTTCGGTCCAGTTTTTAAAACATTGCTAAAAGCTATTGGTTGAATATGGCACTTCTTGTGCTTCAAGTATGCATATGTGCTATTTATAATGCAGTGCTTTACAATCATAAAAGGGTATAAGAAACTAAAAGCTATTGGTTGAATATAGCATTTCTTGTGCTTCAAGTATGTATATGTGTTATTTATAATGCAGTGCTTTACAATCATTAAAGGGTGTAAGATAAACAACTAAATTGTGCTTGAATTAGAACCACCATTCCCTGGAAGTCACTTTTGTTTATGTTCATCTAAATGTACTGTTCTAAAACACATTATATACATGCATATATACTTGTGTTGAAGTCCATCTGTGAATGTACTATTTTAGAACTAATTAGTGGTTGAGTATGATTAAGGCATGTTCTTTTGTTATTGATACACTGTAGAACTAGTTTGATGATTTTCTCTGTGAACACCCTTCTTCACATATATAATGTATCTTCTATTACAACAATGGTCTATCAATTTTGGTTAGTCTTACATCTCCAAGTTTGCTGTTTTTATCACTTTCTACTAATTTCTTTGGCAATAAGATAGTCGATGATAGAAATCATATATATTTGTTTACATTAAATGATGTCTATGGTTACGATGTAGATGAACAACTCCAAAAATCGAACAAGATCATCAAGAAATACCCAGATCAAGTTCTTATAAGTTCTTCATTTACACTTGCGTTTCTTAGATTCCAAAACTCCTATTTTATACACAATATAAATGTCTCTGTATAAAGAAACATAATTTTTTATACCATATGATTAAACATGGAAGGAAAAGGATAGGATAACTCAATGTGGTGTCTTTCAATTTTAAGTTGCATTTTGTCTTTGGGCTGATATTGTTTTACTGCTATTAGTGTTATTTCACTCTTATTTATCATCAAAATTTCCCATTTTGTAGATGCAACCCATCTCTTGTTAGTTGTTGCCTATCTACTAAGTACGCTCATTCATAAATTTCAATAAAGATTCTTATTCCCCTAATTGAAATCTTATATCAAGTTCATTTTGACCCTTATCTAGAACTTCTTCCTCTTCATGAAGTGGTTAAGAGTCATCTCCACAATATTATCACCATTCACAATATTTACTAAACTATCAAATATGGTGTTCTAACTTCAAGTGTTTTGGTGGGTAGTATATATAGCCAATATACTAAACTATTCACTCTTTTAATCAAAAACTTCTTAGGTATTACCTTTTCAACCATTATGCTTCCTTGCCACTCTCACGATGATTCTAATATTCTTCTCTATTACTCCATTTTGTTAAAAAGTATATAAGGTTATAAATAAGTGAAACCCTTATTTCTTTTTACAATCTTACTTTCACTTTTTGGAATTTAATAAGCACTTTTACCTTTATTTCAACAATGCAATCCAACTATATCTGCTATAGTCATATATAAATAAGGTGAAGAATCTACCCTCATTTAGTGAAACTCACTCATAGGTTAACATACATCAGAGTGAAGTAGTTCCAACCTTTACTTTGCTCTCGAAGAAGTTTATAGAAGAAAATTTTTCTTGCTTACTAAGCTAACATGATTGACAAATTTCTTTAGTTTTAATCACTTTAGAAAGATCTTGCACAACATCATTGTCATTCATAATTTTAAATGCATCAAAACAAACATGTCCCATTATGTTATGTCATATTACTAAGTTGTTAATTAACATAGGCAACTTAGCAACATATATAAAAGTATTCTCTTCAAAAGACTTTTCTTAACATTCTACTAAAAAATTATTCTTTATGCAAATTTTCATTAATTTGAGCTCCTTTAATATCAATTATCATTCGTTCACCATGAACAAAGTTCATTCATATCCTTTGTTAGTCAATTGACTAAACCTTGATATATTTTTATCAAGGTTGGGAATTAGAAGTATAACAGCTATTTTGTTTAAAGTATACATAGGAACTAATCTACTTCTTGATCATCTTTTTCTATTACCTTTGCTTATTGTTTTATCTCTTTTCCACTACTATTACTTAGCTTTTCAATATGAACTATCTATATGTTGGACAATTATTTTTTGAATTTTTTAATGTAGATCAACATGGCTCGCCCCCTATTAACAAACGACGACACAAACTAAAGCAACTTTTAATACTTCAATAAACAACAAATAATATGAAGGTTTTCTTATTTGCTATCCATTATGTTATCTATTGTTTGTACCTTCAAGATAAGGTCCGTGAAATTAAAACAAAGGAAGAAAAAAGGATTGATATAATGAGATGGATGTTTAGATTGACTATGGATTGTGATAATGCTTGCATTAGTGAACTTTGTATAGATAGAGCAACCTTTAGAATATTATGTGATATGGTAAGAGATTTTGGGGGTTTAAAAGACACTAGGAACACATCCGTAGAAGAGGTTATAACAATGTTCATATATACCTTAGCTTACCATAAAAAGGTAGGACAATAAGCCTACTTTTTCTCCATAATAAAGAAACCTTAAGTCGGCAATTCCATCAGGTTCTTCATGCAATTATAAGATTGCATCATATTTTGCTCAAGAAGCCGGCACCTATTACTCAAGATTGTCAAGATGAGAGATGGAAATGTTTTCAGGTAACTTAACATTATAATTAACCTATAACATTAATATCATAACTTTTATTAGCTAAATCACCTTTTAGTTTTAATTTGTAGGGTTGCCTAGGAGCCTCAGATGAGACACTAATTAAAGTTACACCTCCTAATGAAGATAATTCTTGATATCACACAAGAAAAGGATGTATTTCAACAAATGTTTTAGGTGTTTGTTACTCAAATATGCAATTCATATATGTATTGCCTAGTTGGGAGGGCTCTGCACATGATGGTCATGTGCTTCGAGATGCGATCTCAAGGCCTTATGGTCTATGAGTCCCTCGAGGTAAATTTCTATTACAATATCCAATTTTGTTTCTCTTTGAGTTATGCTACTCAATCATAACTTATTGTTTAATTATGAAGGATGTTATTACTTGGTTGACTCTGGATATTGCAATACAAATGGATTTCTTGCTCCGTATCAAGGGCAATGTTATCATCTCAAAGAATTTAATGACCATTGACTAGAGATGGCAGAGGAATACTTAAATATGAAACATTCAAAAGCAAGGAATGTTATTGAGAGATGCTTTGGATTGTTGAAAGGAAGATGGAAGAGCCTTGCATCCCCTTCTTTTTCTCAATTCAAACCCAAGTTTGCATTATAATGGCTTGTTCCCTTCTACACAACTTGATTCGCAAGTTCATGAGCTTTGATCCATAAGAGTCAATCACTAAAGATGAAGAGGAGAGTGAGGAAGATGAGAGTGATGAAGATGATGAAATGGAATACATTACACAAATTAGTCCAACTGATGAGTGGTTGACATTCAGGGATAATATGGCAACCAACATGTATAATATATAGACAACTAGATACAATGACAATAATGTAGATTAGTAATTTAAGATATGTTTGTTTCATATGCTTATTAGATTATTGAAATGTTTTGATTTTGATTAATGTACCTGAATGTTAAACATCTTTGTTTGTTTACTATTAGTAATATATAACTGAGAGTTATTGGATTACTTTTGATATGCACCCATGTGAACATCTCTATTTGGTTGATTATGTGTTCGTGAGTTGTTAGATTAAATTGTTGTATTTAGATTTTTTAGCAAATTTATTTTTGTTATATGTTATTTCTTTGATAACTCTTACATTGTCTCACTTTTATTAGGAATGGCTATGGTTGGCTATAGGAGGGGAAAGAATAAGCAATATTGGAAGGATGATGAGTTTGAAGCTTTGGTCAACGTTTTGCAGGAACTAGCTTGCGATCCTTTATGGAAAGTAGATGGGGGATTTAAGAAATATTATATGGTTTAAGTGCGCAAGATGTTGTTGAGCAAGATTCCCAATATTGATAAGGATGTCGATCCCCACATTGAATTTAAGATTAAATGGTTAAGAAACAAGTACAATCCAATTTTTGAAATGTGTACGCAAAGTGGTTGTCAGTGGGATGATATTGAGAATAAGATTAATTATAGGAAACAATGGTTTAATGAATGGTGCTTGGTAAGGATATCTAACTCAAAAGTTGATTGAACTCTTATTTTAGTAGTTTCTTTTCTCATAATTATAACATTTTCTTGTTATTACGTTTTTAATCTTCTTCTTCTTGTAATTATTTTTTATAGAATCTCAAGAATGCAATTGAAATGTGGAACTTTAAATTCCCATATTTGTAGAAATTGGACATGGTGTGTGGTAAAGATAGAGCGACGGGACTCAAAGATGAGGATATAACTGAAGCAAATGCTAAGGTTAACAACCCAAAGAATATGACAGAGTGTTCTTCATCGGATAGTGAAGATGAACTTATTGTGGTATCTGATACACAAGAATCCTCGGCTATTCCTTCAAGCAGCCATAGAATAAAAATTTGAAAAAACTTGTCACGAAGATAGGAAAGTTCTTACAAGAAAAAAAAATAGCAACACTTCATAATACTATTAAATCAAAGTTAGAAAGCTTCACCATTAAGTTTGCTTCTATTTGCAAATAAATGGCCTCATAATATGCAGCTGTTACAAAAGCTTTGATTGCGAAGTCTAAATCTGATTCCCTAACTAATGAGAAAATATAAGAGCTCATTAGTGAGCTTCTTAATATTGGCATATCTCAAATAGATGTTGGTAAGACTGTTGTGTTATTCTGTAATGATCTTGTTAAAGTTCAGGTTTTGTTCACTTTGCCAAGTTATTCAAAAAAGGTCTTTTTCACTTGGATTCCTATATCCATCTTCTAGTCTATGAATCATTCGAGGAATCATATTAATATTTTTGTAAGTATTAAGAACTTATGATGCAATTGATGTTGCCTATCTAGGTTATTTTGTATTAGTTGAGAATTTTGTAGTTATGATGCAAACAAATTTTATAGCATTAACCTAGTTATTTTGCATCAATTGAAGGCTTTTGCTTAAGGTATTGTGTGTAGCTGTGATATTTTACATCATTTGCATTATTAGAGGAATGTAAATTGTATTAAACTATGTTACTTGATTTTACTATAGCAATGGAATGGTGGATATTATGATTATGTTGATGAATTGTATAATATTTTGGATGATTAAGCTATATTTTGAGGGTATTATGCAACTAATGATATGTTGATGCAAGAAAATACTGGAGTATGTTTTTTCTTCAAGAGCCATTAGAAAGGAAATACCATAATATACTTGAGTTTAAACATTTTGTCATTATAAATAGGGTGCATAAATTAAATATAATAAATTAAAATATATTTAAAATTTGATATAAAACAAAAATTTAACAAATTTTTATTTCTTAACATTTTTAACAACCACCATCAATGTTAATGGTAATCATTCGTTCATCTTAACTAACCATCATAATTATAATGATTATATCCATTTCCATTCCTCACTATATTCATCCCCATTCTCATTCCTATTACCCTCTATGAACCAAGCGCCCCCTAAGTCAATGGGCTGAAATCCAAGAGGAAAATAGATCCCGATTAGTGCGGACCGGACCTATATCGGGCTTGTGATGAGGAAGCTCGATATGGATGCTATATAAAGAGGTTAAGGTCTCCTGTAGTTGCTCATGTCATTCGTGAACGGAAAGTTACTCTGACTCATTCAGAAGTTTACGCTTTTAGAAAACTATAGAAAGGTTTTAACATGTCCCATTGAGTAGTTCCCGTGAAGGTGGTGGTGGATTCTCACTCGTTTCAACCTTGAAAAGCTTGTTTGAAGTTATGGAACTAAAAGCAGGTATTTTTCACATTTCTTCTTTTATTTCCCTTTCACGCTCGATCAGGGATACGTAACTAAGGTCTTGTTACGTGTTACATGTGATATCAGAGCGACGACATGATCGGGTGGCTAAAAACTAAGATTTTTTTATTTCTCTCCATAAAGTTCTCAGAGAATTAACTTCTGTTTTTTGGTTTTTTCTTGTTTATTGTTACACAAAAGTAGTAAACATGTGTTAGCCTTGAAACACGGGTAAAAAATGAGCCTCGGAGATCAAAACTAGCCAGAAATCTTCTGGACCTTCGTAATCAACAGAGACCGTCAGCACACGAGCTCGATGTATGGACAATACACGCGAATGGTTGGCTGGGCTGGGGTATGCGTGTGGTGCAATGCAATGCCACACACACGCCATCCCGTCTACATTGATGGGCAGAGGCAGTGTAACGAGCATGCGTAAGAATACTTAACACATGGCCTATCGTGGTGAGGACATGTGTTGTGTGTATGATGCACGTGCCAATGTCGGTAGGCACATGATGTACATTTGGTGTGCAAACAACATGTGCCATACAGTAACGAATGCGCGTCGAAGTTGTATGCGCCTTCTGAGGTCACGCATAAAATGTTAGCAATGACATCATGCTGACGTCAACAATGGCATCACTGCTGATGTCAGCACTGCAGTGCGCTAAGGCATTGCTAATGTCAGCGCAATACAGAACAAAACAACCAAAAATTTTCAGATTTCTCGTAAAGATGTCTTGAGGTATTTTGGGTTAGTTTTCGGGTCTTGAAAATTCATAAAGTTAGTTTTTTTTCCATTTTTTGGATTTATTACATTAGTAATTTTACTTCAGAAAAAGGAATTAGACATTTTAAAGCTATTTTTGAGTGAATTTTTATGCAACGAACTTGCCATAAGGGAGATATGTTTCTCATGCCACGATTCAATGTTTAGTGATAGATGATAGTCGATTTAATGAGATTTTTTTCATTACGAAAGTCTCAAATAATGTCTTCAGCACGAGTATGTGACGGTGAGATTGTGCGTTCAGGTTTTGCATTTATTGATGTTAAATTTTCACGTACGGTATGCCCATAAAGAATGTGAGGATAACATTAAGATGTATCCCTGGTGTTTGTGGACCTTTTGGATACTGATGAGGATGTAGTCACCAAAGTGGCCTTTCAAGCCAGTATTTTGAATTGTTCTACTTGCATGAAGGGGGTTGTCTCTAGTCTTATGTTTGGTTATTCTTTACAAAGGTTTTGGCCTTACATAAGATTTTGAGATGTGCATAAACGCATTAGATGAAGGAAAATCATTGCTTAAATGATCTATTCATTCAAAGGTAGTAGTATCATAAGAGTTGATGGTTTATACTCTGATCGCTTTTAAGTGGAGGTCTAATTGCATATATTATGTATTCAACCCAAAGGTGTTTCATAATATATGCTATCAGGTTCTCGATACAGATACTATTTAATGAATTTGAGTATTGTTGTTATCCTACATTTGTGTTGATCTTCATGTTGTTATTTTGTAGTCACCTTTTTAGTTAACAATCACAATGTCACTATTGAAACCCTGCTATCTCCATAGCATTCAATACATCCTCTATCCACTTCTGCATATTTAAACCCTGAATGGTTTCAATATGTAGAAGTGGATAGAGGATGTATTGAATGCTATGGAGATAGCTAAAATTGATATGGCCATACATACAGATAGGCCATCTCCACCTACATCCAAGACCTCGAGAGCTCGTAAAACAACTTATACAACTTGGGATCGATCTAACAAATTATGTTTGATGACTATTAAGAGATCCATACCTGACCATCTGCTTAGCGGACTTCCAAACACAGACATAGTGAAGGAGTTTCTTAGTAATGTCTCCCAAAGGTACACGATCTTACCTAATATTAAGACAAGTGCCTTAATGAAAGAATTATTCTCCATGAGGTATACTGAAGAAGGGGCAGTGATGGGGTATATATCAAGAATGATCCATCTTCATAGTAGATTAAAGATGTTAAATATTCCTCTTCCTGATGTCATCATAGTTCACCAGACTCTGAGTACACTCCCTCTAGAGTTTGGTAATCTAGTGACGACATATTATGCATTGGATGAGGAATGGGAATTGAACACTTTGATTGCCCATTGCATTATTAAGGAGGAGAAACTCAAGCTTGCTAATTCTATAGCCCTTGAAGTAACTAAAGGTAAGGCAAGGCAAAGGTGAAGCCCCTTAAGACTAAATCTTTTCTATATGCTAATGAATCCAGTGTTGGTAAAGTCCTGCAGACATGGAGAAGCCAGCGGCATAAGCCCTGAAAGGAAACATGGCAACCATCAGGTAACTCCTTAACTTCACAATTTATGAATCCAATTATATTGTAGCCACATTCGGCTTTTGGTAACTAGATAGTAGAGCATCTGATCATGATTTTTCCACAATATAGGGGTTCATATCCAAGATAGAGCCAAATAAAGAAAAAATGAGAAACTGATGGTTGACAGCAATGAAGGAGAGAATCAAATATCTATTGAGGAGTATGTTCTGAACCTTACTGTAAAGTTCATTTTAGTTTTACACGACACATTTTATATGCGATTTTTGTATCAATGTTGGACAAAGAAGGTTAACATTTTGTAATTAATGCTTATGATGTACAGTTGTTGTTTAATGCAAATCATAATGGTACAACTTTATTATCATATGGTTTGTATAGAATGTGTCTTACCTTGAATTAGATATATGCTTCTTCGTATCTTGTAAAACAAGTCGAGAAAGACAACCTTGATGAAGGATAAGTCATACATGTTGTGGCATAAAGGTTAAGCCATATTCTAGAGCTAGGGTTGAGAGATTGTTTAAGGAAATCATTCTCTCAATTCTAGATTATGATGATCTGGAAAAATGTATTGACTGTTGCAGGGATAAGTTGACTAAAATAAGGAAAAAGGGTCAACTTGTATTTATGGCTTGTTGAGTTTGATATATACATATATCAGAAGACCTTTTACAGTTACATTGTGCAATTTTAGATATATTCTGAGATTTGTTGATGATTATTCCCATTATAGTTTATATGTTCTTGCTTAAAGATTAAAGGTTGATAACTGATTGAGAGAATTCATCAAGGTGGTCAAACCTAACCGTAGAGGACAGTATCATAGCAAACATGGTATTTTAGGATATAAAAAGGTTCGTTTGCCAGATATATGTAATTGGTTGGAATAATGAATTAGTATACTATGCCAGGTAGTCCTGAGAAAAATGGTGTGTTTCCGAAAGGCGTAATCGCACCTTGAAGGACACGAAGAAGTCAACACAGAAAAAGACTAATCTACCTAATTATTCGGAAGTGTGGAAACCCAGCCTTGCACACATTCGTATATGAGGTTGCCTTGTTGAGGTAGTATAATCCTTATAAAGACAAATTGCATGCTCATTTCACTCATTGCTATTTAGTAAGATATCTTGACCACTCTAAAGGCTCTAGATTTTGCTGTAGAGAAGGAAGGATTAGAATAGTCGAATCATAAATAGTTGAGTTTTTGGAATACAATGTCTATGATGATGGTGGGCCCTCTCACCCTTCAGATGATAGCAGGACGGATACTACAGTTATTACGTACCTGCCACTCATACAGTTAGATCCGGTGGATCTAGGCCCTAGTACCGTTTCTGTACAGGAACAGGAGCCCACACCTATACACACAGAGGTTCTTGTAATACAAGAACCAATACAGTTGTGTAGATCCACTAGAGTGAGGTGACATGCTATCCCATCTGCTTACATAGTCTATTTAGTGAAGCTATTTCTAGACCTAATGTAGATTTATGTTAGATGTAATGATTGATGAGATGTAATCCATTAAGCATAATAAGGTATAAGAGCTAGTTAATTTACAACAGAATCGCAAACTCGTCAGATGTAAATAAATTTCAAGATATAAAGGATTTTGAGAGAAAGTTCAGTAGTTTATTGGCTCGCTTAGTTGCTTGATAGTTCATTGGAGGAGAAAGGTTGACTTTAATGTTACTTTTACTCCCATATCCTCGCAAGATTCATTTTGAGTGATTTTGTCAATGGAAACTCATGATGATATAAGGTTACATCAGATGGCTATCAAAAATCGCATTCTTGAATAAAGAACTTTATGAAGAGGTTTATATGGAACAACTTGAAGGATTTCAGGATTCAAATGGAACTAATATGGGTTTTATATTAAGTAAATCAGTATATGGTTTATATCAAACATCTCGAAAGTGGTGCCTTACATTTGATGAGGTTATGACCTCTTTCGGCTTCGTGGAAAATAAAGTTAAAAGATGCTTATACTATAAGGTCAAGGGAAGCAAAATTATCTTCCTATTATTGTATATGGATGATATATTGCTCGCGTCAAATGACTTAACCTGTTGTATGAAGTTAAGCAATTTTTGGCCAAGCACTTTGACATGGTGAGGCATCTTTCATCCTTGGTACGTAGATTCACTAGGACAGATCTCAACACTCATTAAGCCTCTTACAAAATGCATACATTGAGTGAGTGTTACAAAGGTTTAATATGGCTTCATATAGACCTATTTTAGCACCATTCTCTCATAGTGAGATATTATCTTTGTCATAGTGCCCAAAGAATAAAGTAAAGAGAGAAGTTATGAGGAATGTTCCATATTTTAGTACGATTAGTTGCCTGATGTATACTTAGGTGTACACAGTTCGCAAGGTTACACGAGCTAAGTTTCACTATTTATATCCTTGGTAAATTCCACAAGTTCATCGGTCATTCGCGTAGTACCTAAGGTGTCGATCTCACAAGGAAGCCTAATTTAATCTTAAAATCTAAGGTTGTCCAAAAATACAATAATTCTAAACAAATAACTAATACAGAAATTAAATCAATCAACTATCAATTATGAGAAATTAAAGTGATGAGGTGTAAACCAAATAGCAATCACACAACCCAATCTGAAATTAACCTAGAAATCACCAAGTGAGAGAAAGGGGATTTGACCCGAAATTAATAGAAACCTAAGCAATTATGCAATCATTGACTTAATGGGTCTAGACAGTCCTAAGGTTAATTACTCTCTCTCGAGTTATAATTCATAACCTTAATTGATGATGCCAAATTTAAATTATGGAATTGTGATCTCTCGATTCAGAATTGGCCCAAAACCTAAATTAGTTCTAAGTTGTCTATTAGCCTACGAGGAACCTATGTTCGATCTCTCGTTACACAATTCTACCGGTTTGATTCAATTCTTAGCCTACCAATTCACGTAACTCTTGTTAACTCAAATTGATTATTTTTACCCAGCTCACCCTCTCAGTTTATTGCCAAGTTATTAAGAGCAGAATTGAAATCACAATTAAATCAATAAAAATATAATCAATCGATTTTTATTAATCTAAAAAATCAAGATCCAAAGATGAGTATAAAAATAAACTCAACATTCAACACAAACGAATCTCATCAACTATTTCAATCCTATACATTAATAAAATTGAAATAAATGGAAAATACGTTAGAAACAGAGTCGGGAAGGCGGCAACAGTGCGAAACCACCTATTCTGGGAGGCACGTTACGTCTAGCTCATCTCCGTGTCTCTCTTCCTTTGTCTCCTTCCTTAATCTCTTAATTTCTCTCTAGCTTTTCTCTCAGAATTGGCTGTATCAAAGCTTTCTTACAAGATTGTCTAGCCTTTTAAAGACTAATACCTCTGACTTGTAATGTTCTATTTATACTTTTGAGGCTCTAGGTCAAAGTCGGGGTCGAAACGGTCCAAAAAATCTTCTGAAACTTGAGTTTTTCTGTCAGCCCTATGTAGGCCACGATCGTGATCCTACCTGCCATAATCGTGGCCAGTGCCTTAACTATTATGTCACGATCGTGACCTAATGTGCATGATCGTGGCCTATGTGTATAATCGTCGGCTAGCTACTGCTGACTCGTCTTTCTCTGTCACGATCATGGCCTGCTGTGCCATGATCGTGGGCTAGGTCTTTGGCTCAGAACTTTTTGAATCTTCTCTGTTCTTCACCGTTTACCCTAAAACGCTAACAAATGCATCACAGTACCTCAAAAATATAACGTTTAAGCTCAAAGACTTAATTTAACCCATGAAAACACCAAAACACTCAAACTAACATAATTAAACCCTAATGCATACTCAACACTCAAATTCGCACTAAATACATAACAAATTAAACCCTAAAACATCATGCAATTGACAACTATCAACATCTAACACTTAAACGTTTGCTTGTCCTCAAGCAAACAAAATAACAACACACAACAAACACAAAACACGCAATGTAATAATGAGGCAATGGCTTTGATCATCATGAAATGACTTTAATCTTGAACACAATCATTTAGTTATGTCAAATCATTAACATGCAAAATATTTGTCTAGGGCTTTGAACTAAATATACAACTTAATCGAGACCTAAGTGTTAACTTATTTACCCTTTTCAATTGTACACACACATTAATAATTTTTCAGTCCCTCAGACTTTATAACTGCTCCTAAGTACATTTTCATGAAAATTCAAGCTTATTACAAGTCTGGTAGGTTTTTAATAAGAAAATACACATTTTTCATTTATTTAAACCCGGACTTAGTCTTTTACTTGGAGGAAAAAATTTGTGATGAATGTCGATCTGGTTACTCAGCTAAGTCATTTTACTAAACAGCTTGGTTGAAATGTCATTATAGCCCTTTTACGCGAAGGTACACATTTTTGATGTGTGTCGATCAGGTTACTCAGCTATTATCGCATTTTCAACTGGCTACTAGCTCTATTCATAACCCGAAGGTCAGTGGAATAGTGATTTATTAAGCAAAATTTTTTTATTGCCTACCTTGTTGCTTTTAGCTACTCGTTTTCATGAAAAATACTAGTTAAGCTATTTAAGTTAAAAAACCTCAAATTATGAATGAATGTGACAATCTAGAGGGTGATAAATTTACACTAAGTCCTAATTAAGCTATATATTTATCCAGAGCCCCCTAATTCACTAATTTCACAGGCTAATGTTCGTTCACAACCTAATAGACTATGTCTAAAATTAAATGAATTTAACTCAATCTAAGCCATTGACACATTCACACACTTCACATAGTGTACCTTAATAATGATCATACAATATGCAAAATCACATTCAAAAGTAAAACACACAATCTCTCCCCATACTTGAACAACACATTGTCCTCAATGTGAGAAGGAAGCACACAAAAACACATGAATGAAGGGTAAAGATAAAAATTAATGTAACAAAGAACATACAAAATTGACAATAGAAATAAAAATAAAACAAAAGTAAAAATAGAAAAAAATAGAACTGAAGGCTAATTTGGAAAAGAAAAATTGGGTTAGACAGAAGTCCTAAGGAGATGGAGGTGGTGATGGTGTCGGAGGATGTAGTTAAACGCCCTGAGACTCGAAATGCTGATGGATCTGTCGGATATCTCGACTCTAATGTCGTTGTGTGTGCACTATTTCCGCAAGTGTTCTGCTGGTTTCAGATATTGCATTCAAAACCTTTTTCTAGCCTTACTATTCCTCTTCTTCTTCTTCCTATTCTTCACTTGTTGATTCCTCCTATCGAAGCGGCATTGAACTCGAGCTCACTTAACCTGTCTTCTTATTGATATCCCGTAGACTCATATATGTGGAATGGATGACCTTTTCCTGAAATAAGTGATGATGGTTGAGGAAGTAAGGGAGCTGAATTGCCCCCTCTGTTCCACACCAAAATGTTATGTAATGGTAGACACTTTATGTAACACCCCAACTCCTGCTGAACCCGAACCCGATATCGATGGTGATACCCGGATCCGTGTCCCGCGAGGGTGGCGTGTCACATCACTTAACAC
>JANQBM010652264.1:0-15543 GCA_025594535.1 Erythroxylum domingense | reverse complement strand
GTACACTAAGTTCTTATATGCACATAACTCACTATTCACTACTGCATGAGCATGAGATGTGGTAATTTACCACACCTAGACCCGTTTCTTTGGTCCGACCCGTTCTCTGGAAACGGGATGTTACACCGCAGACAGAAGTTAGAATATAATAATTATAAGTCTTATCATCATTATGCCATTGCTCATGTTGTTAGACTTGCTCAGAAGTTGAATTACTCCTTGAGGGTCCAGGCTCATTGTCCGTTAATACCCATGAAATTCTTTCATATTGAAGAACAATTTCAAGGTTATGTTTCCATTCATTAAAATTCTGTCCATTTTCCAATTTGTTATTAGTCAAGAGCAAAGTGAGTGGATTCATATTATAGTTGATTATGTCTGAAAATATAAATTATTAAAACATGAGCATACTGGTCAATAATATTGAAACTTTGTATAAAATCATGATGCATTTATGCATGATGATAGATTTAAAAAAACTTAAAAAAATAAGAACTTTATACGACAATTATTTTCTTATTTATAACAGACTAAGTGATGGTGGGCCATCTTATCCATTAAAAGAAAAACTGGGACCCTCAAAAAACTAAAAAGCATCTTCATGGATAACTTTTTGAGAAGCACTATGATTTGGTCAATATTTTTAACAACAGAGCTACGGTGGGCAGGTTATTGATAAAATATGTTGAGTGTGTAACCATTTGATTCATCCACTAAAGGTACTTGCAAACCATGCCTCAGTGGGAGCTCACATTTGCTACCAATGAGTAGACTTATCCTTTAGGAGACCCAAACCATGCAAGATCTAGGATTTATGTCCTCCGGTGTGGAGTAAGACTTCACCACATGCAAATGGGCCATTGTTTGGAGACCATGGACTGTCACACTCAATCTTTTTAATAAAAACCATCTTGTCTAGATGTAATAAATTATACATCCTATATTATTTCATTATATATCTTGTGCATAATGAATGCATGGCAAGGCCTAGGGTTGGCAATTTTCTAAATGGCATATAATCACATAATATCCCATACTGTTTGCATCCATTTATCCATTCATCTCATGAACTAATAGACCACATTTGATTGTCCATCCTAGAACATAAATAAAATTACGAGGCTTTTAGGCCCAAAAAAAAAACTTCTTAGACTCGGATCTTCTGCTTCGGACTCATCATCCATATGACTTGGCCTATTTGGTAAAAGTATGTAATGGTATTTTCATAAAATCGAATTTGTATTACTTTGAAAACAAATAAAAAAGGCACTTATTTTTGTCAAAACAGAAACCTTGGCAATATGAAAACAAAAATTCCAACACTTGCCTTTGGTAAATCCGACACTCAAAAAACATTACAGCAATTGTATTTCATCAAACTAAAAGTTTGTTAAAGCAAAATTTCCCGCACCATGGTTTTCACAAAATCGAAACTTTGTTAAAACAAAATTCCAACACTTTGGTTTTCATAAAATCGAAACTTTGCCAATACACCAAAGGATGTACTGAAACCATTACCTATACTTCTCTTCGATCCACGGTTGCTCCATCATCAATATCACAGAATTTTGTCCATTACAAAATCAAAGAAAACAGAAAAATGAAACCAAGGAGGAAACATGACGATGATAGGCCACCCTCCTTGTTACAAACCAAACAAAGAAAAACTTACAAGGTAAAACTATATTCTATGGACGACCAAAAGAGAAAAATATACATATATATTTTTCTATCACATAAAAATATGCAACATACAACATTTAATTGCCAACCTATGCATCACATATAGGAATCGAAATCTTGCATAAGAAAATGTTACTGATACCAATTGTTGGATCGAAAACAAAAGCATGCAAGATTTGGTTAAACGGTAGATTTCAAAACTTTTTCGAAATCAAAACACAGCGGAAATGTCATAACCAAATCAACATGTTTCAGCTATACATGATACGGTATAAATATTGGAGTTATGTAAATATAGTGCCCTGGAAAGCAAGTGTATTTACATATAACTTAATTTTCTTTCAGTTAGTTGTAATGAAAATATTTATTATTTATAAAACAAAAGAGTTTGGTTTTATTTGTATGAGCATTATATATCTAGTCATAAGGTACAAAGATTCTTTTGTAAGTAATGTACATATACATAGAGATGTATAAGAAACAAGTATATTATTAGAATCTAAATTAGTTGATTCACAGTTGAATAATCAAATTGATCACTTGATTATGGTTTGGACTGTAGTGTTGCGATTTATGTTTGTTTAAGTAAAAAAGTTTACTTCAAGGGAATGATAAGTTTCATATCATGATAGTAGTTGACTATCGATAATGGCACTATTAAATGAATATGGATTCGAGTATGTTTTAAAGAGTAAAGTGGGCCGTTACTTTAATCTTAAAACATACACCTTAGCATTATGTTATTACGAACCACAAGCTTGATGAGTAGTGAACTCATATTTGTTTCATTATAATTCTTGATATGATCGGAATAGATTTGTACAGAGTATCAATCCATAGTTTGCATGCTGGAATTATTAATTGAAGTATGTATCAGGGAACATTCACTCAAATAAAGAGTTTATAGTGATATCATCACTTTTAGATGTTTTTATAGAGTTTGGTGATTAAACTGGCGCCAGTAGTTTGATGGACTAGCTACCCATCAAATCTTAGCACCAAGATGAGATCTCGTGTGTTAATCACCATATAGAGTAAAATGAGAGATTTAGAAGGAAAAACTAACATAAGGGCAAAACGGTAAATTCACCCTTCATTGAGTGGATGGCTATAATATGGTTTATAATAAAGTATGCAATTGGACATCTTATTTGAAACATGTATTCTCATAATATTAGTAATTCAAGAGTTCAACTAGTTGTCTTTAGTGTAATGACATTTGGTTAATAAGCTGGAATTAATTTTATTGAGATTAAATTAATTATGGGCTTATTGGAGCTTAAATTATATGAGTCTAATTAGACTCTCCATTTGGCTTCTAGGAAGTTTATCAAGTAAAGTAAGAATTATAAATAGAGGTTTTTAAGCCCATGATTGAATGTTGGGCTTACTTTAATTAAAAGCTTAAATGAACATTTAATATTGGGCTTGACTTTGGTTTGATTTGAATAATTAGATTAATTAAATTAATTAAATCAAAACAAAGTTATTAAAGAAAGAAGGAGGGCATATTTTGATTTTTTATACCTAAATGTGCAACATTTAACATTGAATTGCTAAATTAAAGATGATTTTTATCATGCTTTATCATCATGAAAAAGAGTAATGACCTTATCATTAAATGGTTTAATGGTTGTCTTTTAATGATGGCATGTAATGTAACCTTTTAGCATTCATTTCATTAAAGAAAGGAAGATGTGCATTTGATGTATTCTCTCTTCCTTCTTTCATCCATAACCAAAAATGAGAAAGTCTCATTTAGGTTATTGGTTTTTTCATATAGCTATCTTAAACAAATGAGAAAAGTCTCATTTATTGGCTTCATTATGATTGATTAAAGAATGAAGTGATGCATTGGATGTACATCACATCTTTCTTTCATGATAACCAAAATTGAAAAGGAGAGGAAGAAGTATTCTTGCATTTTATTTTGACTCACTCTCTCCTCCCATACATGCATAGCCAAAACTTGAATGAGAAGAATCTCATTTTTGGCTTTTTTCTTCTAAGAAAAATATCCTCAAAATACTTCTTCTCCTTTCCCACCAAAGGATCTTGTTAACCAAGTTGTCCAAGAAGAACAAGTGGTAGATCGGATTTGTCAGGGATACAACAATAAGGAGAGGATACATTGACAAAGGCAAAGATACAAAAGAGTCAAAGCTATAACAAGGATTTGGAGATGATACAAAAGCAAGGAGTCAAAGCTGTAGCAAGGAGTCAGTATATTTCTACCAATATGTTCTTATGTAAATTATCTTCTTTATACCGTATCATGTATAGCTGAAACATATTGATTTGGTTATGTTATTTCCAATGTGTTTTGATTTTGAATTTTTTTTGAAATATACCGTTTAACCAAATCTTACATGCTTTTGTTTTTTATCCAACAATAAAGAAGATAATTTACATAAGAACAAGGTGGTAGAAGTATACCAACTCCTTGCTACAGCTTTAGCTCCTTGCTTTTGTATCCTCTCCAAATCCTTGCTATAGCTTTGACTCTTTTGTATCCTTTCCTTTGTCAATGTATCCTCTCCTTGTTATTGTATCCCCGACCAATCTGATCTACCATTTGTTCTTCTTGGACAAATTAGTTAACAAGATCATTTGGTGGGAAAGGAGAAGAAGTATTTTAAAGGAGAATAAGTATTTTGAAGAGATTTTTCTTAGAAGAAAGAATCCAAAAATGAGACTTTTGTCATTCAAGTTTCAGCTATGCATGCATGAGAGGAGCGAATAAGTCAAAACAAAATGCAAGAACACTTCTTCCTCTCCTTATTAATTTTGGTTATCATAAAAGAAAGATGTAATGTGCATCCAATGCATCACTTCATTCTTTAATCAATCATAAAGAAGCCAATAAATGAGACTCTTCACATTTGTTTAAGATGGCTATATGAAAAGACCCATAGCCTAAATGAGACCTTCTCATTTTTGGTTGTGGATGAAAGAAGTAAGAGAAAATACATCAAATGCACCTCTTCCTTTCTTTAATGAAATGAATGCCAAAAGGTTACATTATATGCCATAATTAAAAGGAAACCATTAAACCATTTAATGATAAGATCATTACTCCATTTAATGATGATAAAGCATGATAAAAACCTTCTTTAATTTAGCAATTCAATGCTAAATGTGTAGCTGCACATTTAAGTATAAAAAAACCAAAATATGCCCTCCTCCTTTCTTTAATAACTTTGTTTTAATTTAATTAATATAATTAATCAAATCAAACCAAGGTCAAGCCTAATATTAGATATTCATTTGGGCTTCTAATTAAAGTAAGCCCAACATTCAATCATGGGCTTTAAAACCTATATTAATATTTGTTACTTTGCTTGATAACCTTTTTTGAAGCCAAATGGAGAATCTAATTAGACTTATATAATTCAAGCTCCAATAAGCCTGGAATTAATTTAATCTCATTATAATAAATTCTAGCTTATTAACCAAACTTCATTCCACTAAAGACAATTGGTTGAACTCTTGAATTACTAAATATTATGAGAATAAATGTTTCAAAAAAGATGTCCAATTACAATCTTTATTATGAACCATATTATAGCCATCCATTCAATAAAGGGTAAAATTACTGTTTTGCCCTTATGTTGGTTTTTCCTTCTAGATCTCCTGTTTTACTGTATACGGTAATTAACACACAAGATCTCATCTTGGTGCTAAAACTTGATGGGTAACTAGTCCATCAAACTACTGGCACTAGTTTAATCATTAAACTACGTAAAAACATCTAAAAGTGATGATATCACTATAAACTCTTTATTTGAATAAATGTTCCCTGATATATGTTTCAATTGACAATTCCAACATGCAGACACTGGATTGATACTCTGTACAAGTCCATTCCAATCACATCAAGAATTATAATGAAACACATATGAATTCACCATTCATCAACATTGTGGTTCGTAATAACAGAATGCTAAGGTGTATGTTTTAAGATTAAAGTAACGGCCCACTTTATTCTTTAAAACATACTTGATTTTAGATTCATTTAATAGTGCCATTATGGATAGTTAACTACTAACATGGTATGAAACTCATCATTCCCTTGAAGTAAACTCTTTTACTTACACAGAGATAAATCGTAATACTACAGTTTAAACCATGATCAAGTGACCAACTTGATTATTCAACTGTGAATCAACTAATTTATATTCTAATAATATACATGTTTCCCATACATCTCCATTTTTATGAATATTACTTACAAAATAATAGTGGTACCTTATAACTAGATATATATTGCTCATACAAATAAAACCAAACTCTTTTGTTTTATTAATAATAAATATTTTCATTAAAAAAGTAATTTGAAGAAAATTAAGTTATATGTAAATACACTTGCTTTCCAAGGCACTATATTTACATAACTCCAACAGGTTCTTGCTTTCCAATATCTCCATTTCTCTTCTCTTGGTCCCTAGCTTAATCACAAAGGTGACCACCCTCTATTCCTACACCAAAATGACCAATTCCTACCTTAAACTAATATCAAACACAAAAGAACAACCATGAAGATCAAACTAAATAAAAACACACAAAACATGTCCTAAAACACAATAATACTAACCTATTATGCAAGAAATAAATTCCCAATACTTAGAAAAGCACATACTAATGCATAACTGTCAACATCCTAACACTTAAACGTGTGCTTGTCCTCAAGCAAACAAAATAAGAAACAACACAAAGCTCAAAACACATAATACAACAAATAAGGCAATGGCTTCAACTTCACGAATTAGTTTAATTCTAAACACAATCATTCAAGTTGGTCCAAATTATTAACATGCGAAATATGTTTCTAGGAATTTTGGACTCAATATGCAACTAATGAAAATTTTAATTTTGAGTCTATTCACCTCTATCACTTGCACACACACATTGATAATTATTCAGTTATAACAAAAGTGTAGCTATTCCTTAGTAGGTTTTCATGAAAAATCAAGCTACTAAGAAGTTTGGTAGGTTTTTATTTGAAAACATTCTCTTTTTTTTCCTTTAAGGACATAAACCTAGTCTTTCATGCGGAGGCAAACATTTATGATGAATGTCGATCCAGTTACTCAACCAAATCATATTTTTATTAAGCTGCTTGGTTGGAATGTCATTATAGCCTTTTTACATTAAGGCACATATTTGTGATGTGTGTAGATCTGGCTACTAACTTGGTAGTCCTTGAGGTCTGAACTATCCTCCAATGTTGTTTGACTAAGAGAAGTTTGGGTGATTCTTCCACCCAGTATTGTATGTGTTAGAGTAGGGATTGTTTCCCCCTCCTCGACCGTATTAGGTTCCCATATAGTTTACTTGCTCTAATCCATTATCCTTTATTAAGAAGTAGTCGACTGTACCATGATCCATCTGCTCACAGAGCTCACACTTCAACTGGACAACTTTTACTGAATTTAAGGATGAAGCCTTCATGTTATTTAACTGTTGAGTTAAATTATCAATTTTATCCTGCATTTCTATCATTTGATCTATTGCGGCAACTCCTTTTTGTTCACAGAGGTTTGTGGGTTGTTTACTCTGATCGTTTGTTGATAAACAGATATTACTCACCATTTCTTCTAATAGCTCTTTTGCTTCATCTACCATCTTCCTCATAAATGATCATCCTGATGCTGCATCAATTGTTCCTCTTGTATATGGGGTTATTCCGTTATAGAATGTTTAAAAAAAATTTCTTTAGGCAAGTTATGGTGTGGACATTTTCTTTGTAAGTCTTTCTATCATTCCCATGATTTATAAATCGATTCTTTATCACTTTGCTAAATGTTTATGATCTCCTTGATAATCTTCATAGTCTTGGTAAGGGGAAAGCACTTATCTAAGAAGGCATGAACTAATTGGTCCAAAGTGGTGACATTAATAGGGTTAAGGTAATGGTACCAAGCTTTTGCTCTATCCTTTAAGGTAAAAGGAAAGAGTATCATTCTTATAGCGTCCTCCGACATCTGATGATAACGAAAGGTATCACAGATTTCAAGGAAATTGACAATATATGTATTTAGGTCTTCATTTGTTAATCCATAAAACTGCATATTTTGTTTAAGCATATTGAGAAGGGCTAGTTTGATTTTAAAGGAAGCTGCTTACACAAATGGCCTAGCTACACCGTGATTGGCTACATTGAAGCTCGATCTCATAAAGTCTATAAAGGTTCTCGTTTGATGCCCCTGGTTTGCTCCTTGATCCAACTCTTGCTGAAACTCCTCGACCATTGTTGCTTTTACATTTTCTTCTTCTTCTTCACGTCGAGCCCTTCTTATTGAACTTTATAAACAAGTAATGTCAAGCTCAACAGTTTTAGCAATGCAAGTTAAACTTCTTGTAACTCTTGTGTTCAAACAAGAGCTCAGACACACACACAAAAACGGTAGGAAAGAAAAACTTAAAACTAACTAAAATGCCTTAGACTAATAGAACTAAACTATTCTTCACCCTCTTAGTTTGTTACCGAATTATGCAAGGACGCAATCAAATCATGATGTTCATCCAATAAATACAATTAATTAAATTATCATTAAATCAAAATAAAATCCCAAAGAAGAGTTAGAACATCATTAACATTCTACCATCTATTACCATACATGAGCTTAGACACATACAAAAAAAAGGTAGAATAGAAAAAATTAAAACTAACTAAAATTCCTTAGACTAAGAGAACTAAACTGTTCTTCACCCTCTTAGTTTGTTACCGAATTATGCAAGGATGCAATCAAATCATGATGTTCATCCAATAAACATAATTAATTAAATTATCATTAAATCAAAATAAAATCCCAAAGAAGAGTTAGAACATCATCAACATTCTACCATCTATCATCATACAATCCATCCCAACTTTATGCATGAATAAAATTGAAAAAAAAAGGTAATAGAACCTTAGAATGGACAATCTGGGAAGGCGGCGACATTGGGAAACCTCCTGATCTGGGAAGCACGTCGAGATTACTTCTTCTTCTTCTTCTTTTTTCATCCTCTTCCTCCTCTCTTTCTCTTCCTCTTTTTCTCTTAAGGTTTCCAAAAATGGCTGCACGAAAAAGCCTTCTTCCTTATATTGTTATTCTTTAAATAGTCTCTTATGTTTTAAGTAACCCTAAGGCTTTTCTGAAGTTTGAAAGGTCTGAAAATTTCCTCAAAATATGAAGTTTGTAAATGTCTGTGTGTTTTCCTGATGTAGGCCATAATCATGTCTCACATGCCTTAAAACACGATGCAATTTACACTAATCAGCGCTCAAAACAACTTAGAGTTTAATATATTTGATGTTTAGGAAATCAAATTCCTATGCCCTTTTCCATCTTCATATGGTAACAAGTAAACTATTGTGGAAATGGATTATATGTCTTAATGGGTCGAAGTAGTGGAATCCCTAAATAATGATGTTAAGGTAGTAGTAAGGCTCTTTAAGAACATGTTTTCCTAAGGTTTGCATTTCCTAGAGCTATAATAAGTGCTAGTGGCTCATTTTTCACTGAACACCAATTTAAATCTCTTTTAAGGAAATATTGGGGGACTCATAAGGACACCTTGATATACCATCCTTAAAATAGTATCTAAATGAAAGTTTTAAATTGAAAATTCATGGGTATCCTTGATAAGATGGTTACTATGTGAGACCCCTATTCCGAAGTCTCACTCATTATTCATGCTCTGATACCATGTAAATGTGAGACCCCATTTCCAAAGTCTCACTTCCTGCTTCATGCATCTTACTTGCTTGCTTGCTCTGATACTAACCCACTGTGGGACCCCGTTTCTGAAGTCTCACTTCCTTATTCATAATTCATGCTTGCCCTGATACTATAAACGTGTCAGACCCCGTTATCGGAGTCCAACCTCATGCAGAAACATAATACCTGAGTGTATCTCCCAAAGAGAACACCTTAACAAATATCGGATTATCTTCTTTGTCCTGATAACTCATCTGTTAGACCCCGCTTGCCAGAGCCTAACCTTCGAAATCATCATCAGACTTATCTTATCGGATCGTCTTCTTAACCCTTTTACACAAATCCCTACTTCGGGACTATTGGTATATCTTTTCCTACAGGAATCCAAACTAGGTTTTCTTTGGATAGATTTAAAGAGCACTTCAAGCTCTACAACTTTCATGAAGACCTCGAAGGTTGACTTTATCTTCTAAAAGGTCTATCATTTTTATCGTCTCATTGCTTGCGTCTCATTTTTGGCTTCCCTTCGTCTCATTTCGATCATCTGATTTTTCTTCCGTCTCATTTCTTTCTTGCGTCTCATTTGTTTTCTGTTTCATTTCCATCTTGCGTCTCATTTTTCTTCCGTCTTATTCCTTCCGTCTCATTTTTGTCTTGCGTCTTATTTCTTCCCTCTCATTTTTCTTCCGTCTCATTTCTTCCTTCTCATTTCTGACTTGCGTCTCATTTTCCTTCCGTCTCATTTCTGTCTTACGTCTCATTTTTCTTTCGTCTCATTTCTGACTTGCGTCTCATTTTCCTTCCGTCTCATTTATGTCTTGCGTCTCATTTTTCTTCCGTCTCATTTCTGTTTTGCGTCTCATTTTTCTTCCGTCTCATTTCTTCCCTCTCATTTTCCTTCCGTCTCATTTTTGTCTTGCATCTCATTTTTCTTGCATCTCATTTCTTCCGTCTCATTTCTGACTTGCGTCTCATTTTCCTTCCGTCTCATTTCTGTCTTACGTCTCATTTTTCTTCCTTCTCATTTCTTCCCTCTCATTTTTGACTTGCGTCTCATTTTCCTTCCATCTCATTTCTGTCTTACGTCTCATTTTTCTTTCGTCTCATTTCTGACGTGCATCCCATTTTTGTTCCGTCTCATTTTTCTTTCTGTGTTATTACGAAGTTTGTGAACAGTAACACAGACAAAGTCTGTGAACAGTAACACAGATGAAGTCCGTGAACAGTAACACAGACGAAGTTCGTATACAGTAACACAGACGATAGCGCTATCGATAACACAGACGAAGTCTGTGAACCTTAACACAGACGAATTCTGTGAACAGTAACACAGACGATAGCGCTATCGATAACACAGACGAAGTCTATGAACCGTAACACAGACGATGTCTGTAAATAGTGACACAAAGGATACTCTTCGTATTAGGCCTCCGTTAAGGAGCCTAACTCCTCATCCATGATTCATGCTTGCTAGCTTGATGCTCTGATACCATCTACTGTGAGACCCCGTTTCCAAAGTCTCACTTCCTTATTCATAATGCATGCTTGCCCTGATACCATAAACATGTCAGACCCCGTTATCGGAGTCCAACCTCATGCAAAAACATAATACCTGATAACTCATCTGTTAGACCCCGCTTCCCAGAGCCTAACCTTCGAAAACATCATCAGACTTATCATTATCGGATCGTCTTCTTAACCCTTTTACACAAATTCCTGCTTCGGGACTATTAGTATATCTTTTCCTATCGGAATCTAAACTAGGGTTTCTTTAGATAGATTGAAAGAGAACTTCAAGCCCTACAACTTTAATGAAGACCTCGAAGGTCGACTTTATCTTCTGAAGGGTCTATCATTTTTATCGTCTCATTACTTGCGTCTCATTTTCGGATTCCTTTCGTCTCATTTCTATTGTCTGATTTTTCTTCCATCTTATTTCTGTCTTGCATCTCATTTTCTTCCGTCTTATTTTGGTCTTGCGTATCATTTTCCTTCCGTCTCACTTCTGTTTTGCGTCTCATTTTCCTTTCGTCTCATTTCTGTCTTGCGTCTCATTTTTCTTTCGTCTTATTCCTTCCGTCTCATTTCTGTCTTGCGTCTCATTTTCCTTCCGTCTCATTTCTGTCTTGCGTCTCATTTCCCTCCTGTCTCATTTATATCTTTTGTCTCATTTCCCTTCCGTCTCATTTCTGTCTTGCGTGTCATTTCCCTTCCGTTTCATTTCTGTCTTGTGTCTTATTTTCCTTCCGTCTCATTTCTGTCTTATTACGAAGTCCATGTACAGTAACATAGACGAAGTCTGTGAATAGTAACATAGATGAAGTTCGTGTACAGTGACACAAACCAAGTCCGTGTACAGTAACACAGACGAATTCCGTGTACAGTAACACAGACAATAGAGCTATCGATAACACAAACGAAGTCTGTAAACCGTAACACAGACGATGTCTGTGAATAGTGACATGGAGGATACTCTTCGACTTATCTTAATTCTTCTTCTAATCCTTGGCCTATGATTTATCCTCTGTGTTCTATCGTCTGTGGTCTATCCTCTTTGTTCTATCGTCTACGTGATGACGTGTCCTTTGTGTTCTGACGTCATCACAGACTATAATTTTACTCTTTACTCATCCTTTTCTCTGTGTTGTGACGTCAGCAGAGAGGATACCTATACCCTTCAATCCTCACTTCCTCTGTGTTTTGACGTCACCACAGAGGATACTTAACCTCTGTATTTTTCCTTAACTTCTTCCTTATTCGATGTAGTCTATTGACCTTTTCAACGTCTCTCATTTATTCCATACTCACGCCAGAATCACCTAAACGTGATTATAAATCTTTTCTCACATCTCAAAAATCATTTGGCTCAACACATACAACTTAAAAACTTAACCCTGATCATACTCATGGGCAGAAATAAATACATAATTCATTTATCTTCAAATGAGTATTTGCTTACAAAGCTTTAATATCCTTACAAGTCTTAATACAACAGTGTATTAAGACTAATACAACTTGAAAGGAGGCTAAAGCCTTAGCCGTCAAAAATCAATCCTAAGTATTACAAAAGACATTTGCAGACTTGTGCTACCTTGCATCCTGACTTATTCACTCTCTTGAGCTTCACCTGAGTTTGGACAGAATTGGAGGGGGTGAGCTTAAAGATCGTGGGAAACAGGCTTATAACTTTAAACAAGCAGAAAACCTTTTTGTACTGATAAAACATATTTGGTTTTAAAACATGCATACATTCATATTAATAAACAATTATGAACACATCAGAATGGTTTCAAATCATGCTTGCATTTATCTTCTCAAACATGTCATGAGCATATCGGATTGGTTAGGGTAGATCCAAAACAGAACGTACTACACATTTTTCCCTAAGGGTCCTGCGTAGCCGTGAACTTATGGGAGTCCTTGGAGGAGCTCCATGCCACTAGCGGGCAGGTAGGAGAAGCCTTTAGACAAGTGCACTTGACTTATTTAGGGGACCACCACAAACCCACATAACACATATTTTTCATGTTCTTGAAAGCTTACTGCCCAAAATGGCAGTTCTTGAAATTCTTTCTGCCCAAAATGGTAGTTCTTGAAAACTTGGTTTTTTTTCGTGAAACATGGTTTTACAAAGTATGCAACTTTTGCAGAAATCATTTTTGTATATAAAACATGCAGCACATTTATGACACTTTGAGCCATACCAAAATAGAACATACAAATGCACATTTATGCAGAAAAATCAAAATCATTGAAGAAACACATTTTTGACTTATTGCTTCATTATAAAATTGTAACTCACCTTAATAATCCTTGCTTGCTTATGAATCGGATTTAAGGTTGCCTTTCCTCTTGATCCCTTTATCTTTCTTGAACCCCTCCTTGATTTCCTTCATAAATAAAACACAACTCCTATCAACAAAAATTCAGATTTGTCTCCCCGTATATTTCTTAAGCTCTTTGTACTAAAACTTCTCAAAACTCCAATAAATAAACAGTGACTTATCGTGAATCATCACCAAATAATGGGATTCTTAGCTCTTAAGAAAGCTCCTTGCTTCCTCTTTCTTTTTCCCTTCTTGAGTACTCTCATATTCTCTCTTTAAGCCATACAAAAATTAAGACCTAGCTCAAAACTCTATTCTTTTCTCTCTTTCACCGAAATCACTCTTGTTCCTCTTTTCTTGCTTTTTTTTCCTCATTCACGTTCTTCAATCATCTAAGATACAAGAATAAAATTCCTTTTCCCATCTTTCCCTTAACGAATCTAAAAGTCCACTTTACCCTCATGCATCCTTAATTTTTCATCTTACTCTTCCAATTTCTATGTAATTCATGAAATAATCTTCCTAAACTTGACTTAATCAATTAACTCCAATAGAAGAATATAATTGATCTAACAAAATCACCAAAAATCATTTAATTATGCTTGTTAACTGATTCGGGGTCCAACACTTCAACTTATCTTACTTCTTCTTCTAATCCTTGGCTTATGATCTATCCTCTGTGTTCTATCGTCTGTGGTCTATCCTCTTTGTTCTATCGTCTACGTGATGACGTGTCCTCTGGGTTCTGACGTCATCACAGAGGATACTTAACCTCTGTATTTTTCCTTAGCATCTTCCTTATTCGATGCAATCTCTTGACCTTTTCAACGCCTCTCATTTATTCCATACTCATATCAGAATCACCTAAACGTGATTATTAATCTTTTCTCACATCTCGAAAATCATTTGGCTCAACACATACAACTTAAAAAATTAACCCTGATCATACTTATGCACAGAAATAAATACATACTTCATTTATCTTCAAATGAGTATTAGCTTACAAAGCTTTAATATCCTTACAAGTCTTAATACATCAGTACATTAAGACTAAGACAACTTGAAAGGAGACTAAAGCCTTGGCTATCAAAAAATCAGTCCTAACTATTACAAAAGACATTTGCAGACTTGTGTTTCCTTGCATCCTGACTTATTCACTCTCTTGAGGCCTATAATTTAGAACAAGCAGAGAACCTTTTTTCACAGTTCAACCATACTTAGTTTCAAATCATGTATGCATTCATCTTGACAAACAGAACATCAACACATCAGATAGGTTTCAAATCATGCTTGCATTTATCTTGTTAAACATGTCATGAGCATATCAGATTGGCTTGGGTAAGTCCGGATTCATGACGTACTACACGTCCCATATAATGGTTTTATGTAGCCGTAAACTTGGGGAGTCCTTGGAGGAACTCCGTGTCACTAGCGGACAGGCAGGAGAAGCCTTTTCTTAAGTCAACGTGCACGTGACGGTTCTTGAGGGACTGCCACAAACCCACATAACACAGATTTTTCATGTTCTTGAAAACTTTCTGCCCAAAATGACAGTTCTTGAAAACTTTCTGCCCAAAATGGCAGTTCTTGAAAACTTGGTTTTTCTTTCCTAAAACATGGTTTTACAAAGTATGCAACTTTTGTAGAAATCATTTTCATATGTAAAACATGCAGCACATTTATGACACTTTATGCCATACCAAAACAAAACAAACAAATGCACATGTATGCTGAAATCAAAATTATCGAAGAACCACATTTATTTCTTATTGCCTCATTATAAAACTGTAACCCACCTTAATAATCCTTGCTTGCTTATTAATTGAATTTAAGGTTGCCTTTCCTCTTGATCCCTTTATCTTTCTTGAATCCCTCCTTGATTTCCTTCATAAATAAAACACAACTCCTATCAACAAAAATTCAGATTTGTCTAACCCCATATATTTCTTAAGCTGTTTAAATTGAAACCTCCCAAAACTCCAATGAATAAATAGTGACTTATCGTGAATCCTCAGCAAATAATAGGATTCTTGGTTCTTAAGAAAGCTCCATATTTTCTCTTTCTTTTTCCCTTCTTGAATACTCTCAGATTCTCTCTTTAAGCCTTACAAAAATTGAGACCTAGCTCAAAACTTTATTCTTTTCTCTCTTTCACCGAAATCACTCTTGTTCTTCTGTTCTTGCTTTTTTTCTTTCTCATTCATGTTCTTCACTCATCTAAGATACAAGAATAAAATTTCTTTTCCCATATTGCCCTTAATGAGTCTAAAAGTCCACTTTACCCTCATGCATCCTTAATTCTTCATCTTACTCTTCCAATTTCTATG
>JANQBM010652053.1:0-15546 GCA_025594535.1 Erythroxylum domingense | reverse complement strand
AAAAGCAAACATGAAATCAAAATGAATTCTTCTCACGGATTTTGCTCTTACACTCAAGTGTTTGAGGGCAAAGTGTTCCCCTCAAACCTCACTCTAACATGTTGCACTACCATAGGCTTGCAATTTCACCAATTATCATTCATTCATATCACATGAGCTAATAGATCATAAGGACTTTATTCAAGGTTGTAATGGGGCTAGGTTTACAGGTTAGGTAAAAACATGGCAAAGAGTTAGTCACAAGTATTCACAAAGCATCAAGTAAAAGGAACACGCAAACTAAAATTCTGAGACAAACATGAATGAAAAGGACTACAACTACTCATTACTAACTAGTACCACTATTCTTTTTCGTTTTCTTCTTTTTCTGAATTTTTTTTCTTTTCTTTCTTTTTTTCCTTTTTCCTTTTGCTTTTTTTCTCCGAATACTCTAAGAATAAGGGAAAACAATAAAAATAAGAGAAAGTAACAAAACATGAGTATAAGTACCTATAAAAATATCTCAGAACACAATATAACACAAAAGTCCCAAATTACTCAATGCTTCATTCAACTTGTGAAGGGGAAAGACTAATGGGGATTTTGGTTTTAATGTGAGGTGATTAATTGAAAAAAAACAAGATTAAAGGCTCAAACGTGTTTGCAAAAGAAAAATAACTAGGTGGGTCAATTTTAAGCTAAGGGTGTAAAAACAAATAAGGCCTTAATCATTTCTATATCCTATGTGATCAAATAAATTTAAGTCGGTTCCATGTAAGTTCTGAAGGCAACATGAATAGAGGAGCACCACACAATTCAAAGATCATGCATACTTAAAAATTCCTTGAAACTTAAAATAATTTCATTAAAATTCACAAGAATTAATAACACTTACCCAAAAATACAAATATTAAACATAATCAAATGAAGATGTTTTATAACTTGACATAAAACAAAATAAAAGGAATTAAAAACTAACACTAAAGGTCAAAAATAAACAAATGAACATAATCAAATCAAATAAAACTTTCCTAATCCTTGGGTTTCCTCCGAATTAGTACTTATTTAATTTCTTTAGATCAATGTACCTATTATGCTTTAAGGTGGCTTATAGAGATTTAATTTTTTTATTTCTTACCATAATGTCCTTAATGTCTCAATAGGCAATCGACTTTTTCCTTATGTCATGTTTTTCATCCTTTTTTTCCTTAGACTGGAAATAGCTTCAGCGAACTTTTAAAAGAAGAATCTTATAAAACTTTTGAAATTAAATCGTTAAATAAATCAATTGACTCATTAGAATATGACCTCTTCATCCCTAACCCTAAGCACTAGCTTTCCCTTATTAAGATCAATGAGTGATATAGAAGTGGCTAAGAAGGGTCAACCTAGAACTAGAGGTACTCCTATATCTTCCTGTATTAAGAATCACAAAATCAACCAGGAAGATTAAATTATTAACCTTAACAAGTATATCTTTTATAAAACCTTTAGGATGCTTTATTGGTTTGAGGCATTATGTTAATGTTAGCCCTAGGTTAGTCAAAGCCTTTTTTATTTTTAAGCTACCTATTTGATAAGGAATAGTGGAACTCTCTATATCTTTAAACTTCTCTGGTAGTTTTTTTTAAAGTATCACTAAGCACCTTCAACTCAGTGTCACAATTACTAACTCCTCCATTTTCTTCTTGTTTGCTATTAAATCCTTAAAGAATTTGGAATACTTTAGCATCTTCACAAAGGTCTTAATAAGGAGTCAGTTAATATGGAGATATTTACATAGTTTAAGGAACTTACTAAACTGCTTATCCATTTGATCTTTCATTACTTTGGTAGGATAAGGGATGGTAGGTTGAAATTCCTTAACTTCTTAAAGGCACCCTTCACCTTCACCTTTCTCTTATCTCCTAGTATTATTCTCCTTTTAATCTTGGATTTTGTTGTTTTCCTTTTATATCTCTTTTCCACTTTTAAAGGTATCTACCATCACACGTTCTTTGGGATTTATCTTTATGGTACTAGGAAAACTCCTTTGTGATCTTTCAAAGATTAGCTTAGCAATTATCATATTTGTATTTCCAAGTTATGTATAGAATCCTTTTAATTCCTCAATGGTGTCTCCATGGACTAAAATCTTACCTTTGAATGCTGAAGCATTCTACATATGATATCCTCTAAGCTCAACTTCTTCTCTTGAGGTGGTTACTGCTGGAATCTTGGTTGAAGGTTGTTTCTTGTATGCCTTTGATTCTCCCAAACAAATTTAGGTGATTCCTTCATCCTAGATTGTATGCATTACTATATGGATTGTTTTAGGATCTAGAACCATTCCTTATATAATCCATATGCTCGTCCTATAATGCTTGACAATCTTGACTTGAATGTCTTATCCCATATGCCTCACATTGCATAAGTTGGAATAGTTTAGGATTTGTTGTTAATCCAACAATCTTCCTACTCAATGCTCTAACCTAGTTTGCCAATGTTGTAACTACATCAACATCAAATACTCCCCGTTGTCTTACTAAGACTTACTTAAGAAAAGCACCACCGATAATTATTCATAGCCATGTCTTTAATAAAGTACTAAACATCTTTTGGTATTTTTATTAATTATGTAGAGTACCCCTAGCTAATGCTTCTATCATTTACCTTGTTGTTTAGTTATACCCATTGTAGAAGGTTTGTATTTTCATCTATAATGGTAAACCATGATGCAGGAACTTCTTTATCATATCTTTGAATCTCTCCCATGTGTTATATAACGTCTCTGAATTATCTTGGGCATAGGTAGAGATGTTGTTTCTTAGTTTAGCAGTCTTGGCTAGTAGGAAGTACTTCAGAAGGAACATCTTTAACATTTGGCCTCAAGTAGTAAGGGATGACCTAGGCAAAGAGTTTAACCATTGCTTCACTTTGCGCTCACTGAATATAGGAATAATATCAACCTGATTGCATTATTATTAGAACCATTGATCTTATAAGTATCACAAATCTCATAACCTATAAAATTGGACAAACTATTACATCATTTAAATGATACTTAGTTTAATCTCAAAATTATTAGCATCAATAGTAAGTCACAAGATGCTAGACTCTATTTCTATCAAGTTTGGTCTAGTGTAATCAAATATACTTCTCAGTTGGTCTACCATAATTATAGATTCTTCAGTATCAATCTAACCTTCCAAGTTTTATATCTATTGATCTAAGTCGAACTCTCTAAGTAGACTTCTATGGAGATTTCTATAAGGCATCCTCTTAATCTCTACATCTTTGTTGACTAGATGTGATCGATTCCCTCGGGTGATAAACTAACTCTAAGACCTATAAAGGTAATGAAGCTAAAGAGTCAATAAAATAAGTAAACAAGTTAAAAGGAAAAAGAAAAAATAAAACAAATAATAATGGATAGATTAATAAAAAGAAAGGTTTTCCAAATATTCATCTCCCTAGTAATGGTGCCAAAAACTTGATTGAATATAATTTTAATTATTTAAATCGCAAGTGAATATTATAGCTGTAGTTAGCACTAATAAGCACGGGTCAATCCTACAAGGATTTTAAGTACTAGTAATGGCCTCTTTTCTATTTTCTAATCATCAATTAAGAAGATGATTTAATTTAAAATTGAACTAAAATAAAACTTAACACAATAATGATCCAAAACAAACTTAACGCAAAGATTAATTTAATATTAGATAATTAGTACCTAGGTAATGAGTCTCCCTAAGATTTCTTGAATTATAACCCTTTATCATGCAATTCAACTATTGATTATTGTACTATGGAAACTCCTATCGTATGTCAATTTCTTTCTCAAAACTATTAGCAACTAATCCTTAGCTGATTAGTTGAAACCCCTAATATTACATTACTCCAATTCTTGAGTCATTCAATTTAATTGCATTAAATAAAGAATTAAATCATATTATACATCCTAATTTAGAGTTCATCCTACCTAGACACTATACAGCTTACTTCCTAAACATAGAACATAAGAAGCATTAAAAAGAAAAGAATCTATAGATGTGTATACCCCCTTTCTCTCTAATTAAATCCCTTAAATCCTTGATGAAAGGCTATTCTTTATCGAATCTCTTAAAGTATCTTCGTGTTTTTCTCTTCTTAGCTTCAAAACTATGTCCTTAACTCTAACTTTGCTTATAGCTTTTGACTCTAGTCGCTTCTCTTCTGGCTTCTCATTATAATTTCCATTTATATTATAAAACTAGGGTTTCTAGATTATACACAATCAGCCAAAGATTGTGTAAGTGACCGTATATCATAAAAATCCTTCAAAATTATGAATTTACACTTTCACAAGAGTTTACACAAATATTAGACATGATCGTGTATATTACCCACAAAGGCGTATATCTTACTCACATAGGCGTGTATCTCTAAACAAGCAAAAATAATTTCTTTGAAGCTTTACACATTTATAGTCTCACATATGGTTCCTTTATATGGCCATGTATATTCCTCACACAATCGTCTACATCTTTGCACAAGCGAGTGAATACAAGAAACTCTAACTCTTTTATTTTATGCAATAATTTCTCCCGAGTTCTTATCCTTTTGATCCATAAAGGAAAATAAAAAACAATATAAAAGTCTCAAATAATAAGCAAAGCAAACTTAATATGGGCACAAAAATATAGTACAATAATCTTTTATCTATATACAACTCCAACTTTGGATTCCAGAGGAATTATTCATGGAATAGGTTGAAATACATAAACCCTTCAATTAATTATCCATGGATCATTCTTGGCTTATTCCTAGCACTCTACATATGTCTAAAGTTAAGGGAAATACTTGTTCAAGGACTTAAATGGTCAACTTATAGTATGTATTGGCGAAATTATGGTCAGTGACCTAAAGTTTAAGGAAACTACTTTACTTAGAGTAATATGCATAATTTAATTGGCTTATAAGAAATAAACAACATGGGGCTTTAATGAATGAAGATTACCTATTGATGTTCCCTAAAAGAAAAGCTTCCTTTAAGGGCATTTTTTTTAATCATTCAAAACTTTGTCATTAGCCAACCTAGAAAGATCCTTTTTCATTTAGCAACTTATTAGATATAAGTTGGGGTCTATTTTTAAAATTCCAACTCAATACTTACATCTACATCAAGAAGCTAATTATAGATAAAAATGAGCTTAAAGCCTTAAATAAGAGTCAATTTAATAACACGCAAAAAGACATTTCAGAAGCTGAGAATAAGCTTTCTGTAATTTAGGAGGAACTCTACACTCACCCAGATGATCCCTCCTTGTTAATGAAAGAGAAAACAACTCAAATAATATACTTTAAATCTATTAAATTCTATAACTCTTTGCTAAGGCAAAGGCCTAGACTCCAACGACTTAAACAGGATGACAAGAATATAAAATTTTTTCCGTCAGTGCCAAGAAAAACTCGAATAAATTCTCATCCTTTTCTAAATTGAGTAAAGTATTTGTCATTACCCAAGAAGAGATCAAACAAAAAGTTTTTGAGTATTTTTGTAATTCCGTTGGTACTTGCTCAGATTGTTCCTCTTATGTGGATATCCTCAAGTGCATTATTTCAAAGAACTTTTTAAAACCTTTCATAAAGGAGATATAAAGAAGTAGCATTTGATCTCAAACTAGGTAAAGCTATAACCCTGATGAATTAAATTCTTATTTTTCCCAAAAATCTTGGAAATTAAGAATGTGGTTTTAGATTCTGTGTTTGACTTCATTAAAAACAAGAAAATGCTTAAAGATATTAATAAGACATTTATAAGCCTTATTCCAAAAATTCCTAATCCTTATTATATCATAGACTATAGATTGTTAGAAGTGGAGCCGAATTAGGAAGTGGACTAGGGGTAGGATTAGGAGGTAGTTTCCCATTCCTTTAGATTTTTTTATTTGTATGCAATTTCCTAATGTTGTATAGTTTCCTATTCCTATTTGATTTCTTATTATTGCTCTGCCTCATATTAGTGTAAATAAGGGTGGTTGCTTTTCCTAGTGTATGTGTAGAAAACACAGTGATAATATAAATTCCTAGCAGTTGGTGGAAATAGGCAAATTTTCGAACCATGTTAAATCTGTGTGTTCTTGTTCTTTCTTACTTTCTAACCCTTTTTCACTGTTGTATGTGTGATCCATCCTTAATAACTGGTATCAGACCCAAGTTAGGTAAATCAAATGGTTTATAGTGATTGAATACGGGAAGGTAAAGATTGAGAAATTCAATGGAAGGGATTTTGGGTTCTAGAAGATGCAAATTGAGGATTATCTGTACCAAAAAAATCTACACCAACCCTTAATTGGGAAAAAAGTCGAAAAAGATGGAGGATTCCAATAGGAATGCTTGGATCGCCAATTGGCCAAATTGATGTTGGCTGGAAATGTTACGTTCAATATCATGAATAAGAAAACGACAGTAGGATTGTTAAAGGCTTTGGCAAATATATATGAGAAATTGTTTGTCATTAACAAGGTATTTTTGATGCGTCGATTGTTTAATCTTAAGATGTATGCTGGTGGTTCTATGGCTGATCATATTAACGAATTTAAAATGATCACAAGTCAATTACACTCAGTGAAGATAACCTTTGATGATGAAATTAAAGCCCTAATTATGTTATCTTCTCTACCTGATTCGTAGGATACACTTGTAGCTGTAGTTAGTAGTTCTTGTGGATCTGACGTGTTGAAATTTGATGAAGTCTAGGATATAATTCTTAGTGAAAGCATTCATAAGAAAGAATCGAGGAATTCATTAGGTAGTTCCTTGACTGTGGAAGGTAGAGGAAGAGGTAAACAGTAACGTCAGGATACTCGCGAGAAGTTAAAGGGGCGGGAAAAATTGAAGGGAGAACTAATGTTATTTGTTAGAATTGTGGGGATAAGGGACATCTTAAAAAGGGCTGTCCAAAACTAAAGAAGAAGAAGAATTTGTAGCCTTAAGATGACGATAGCGATTGTGTGAATTTTGCTACATATGATATTAATGATGCACTAGTCTTAAGCGTGAATAGCCCTATAGAATCCTGGATATTAAATTCTGGAGCATCCTTTCACTCTTTTCCATGTAGAAACTTATTCCATAGCTTTGTCTCTGGAAAATTTAGTAAAGTGTATCTTCTTGATGACAAGCCTTTAGAGATTATGAGGAATGGGGATATCTGCATTAAGACTTCTATTGGGAGTCTGTGGAAATTTAAGGACATCAAGTTTATGCCTAACTTAAAGAAGAATTTGATCTTAATAAGTTAGTTAGATAGAAATGGCTACAGAATAGTGTTCAGGGACAGTTCTTAGAAGATTATCAAGGTGCTATAGTATTAGTATAGGGTGTTCTGACAGGGACATTGTACATAACAACAGGATGCTAGAACATAGTAGTTGTTATTGCAAATGCAAAAAGTTCAAGGTTGTGGCATAACAAGATTGGTCATATGAACGAGAAAGGGATGAAGATTTTACAATCAAAAGGGTTTTTACTGGGTTTAAAGTCAAGATTTAGGTCTTTGTGAAAGTTCTGTCTTGGGTAAGCAGAAGAGGACCAGCTTCTTAAAGATTGGATGGGAACCGAAGGCAGAGAAATTGGAGCTAGTTCACGCGGATGTGGACCAGCATCGGTTTCATCTCTTGAAGGCTTGAGATACCATGTCACCTTCATTGACGACTTCAGCAGAAAGTTATGGGTTTATTTTATGAAAAATAAATCTGATGTGTTTGTTATTTTTAAAAGGTGGAAAGTTGGAAGTTGAAAACCAAACTGTTTTGAAGATTAAGTGTCTAAGGTTTGATAATGGAGGTGAATATGACAAGAAAGAATTCAAGCAGTTCTGTGCAGATAGTGGGATCAGATTGACCAAGACAATTCCTGGTAAAGCAAGACAAAATGGTGTTGTCGAAAGAATGAACATAACATTGGATAAGTGAGAGGGAAGCACAAAATTGCACGCGGGGATGTCAAAAACATTATGGTCAGATGCAGTGAATACAACAACTTTCCTTATCAATAGAGGCCCTTCAATTCCTTTGAATTTCAAGATTCCAGAGAAGGTATGGTCAGGAAGGGAGGTAAATCTCTCTCATCTTAGGACTTTTGGTTGTACTACCTATGTACATGTTGATCCTGAGAAGAGAGATAAATTAGATCCTAAGGCTATTAAGTGCTATTTCACTGGATATGGTTCTGATAAGTTTGATTATTGATTTTGGGATGAGAAGAATAGAAAGATTCTGAGATACTGTGATGTAACCTTTGATGACAATGTTTTGTACAATGAAAAGATTTTGATGGGCTCTGGCAATACAAGAAAGGTGAAAGACAAGTCTGAAATGGTAGAGTTGCAAGAAATCATATCGGCTGATATTGCAGCAAGATCTGAGGGGTTTCCTGAAAAACATTCTATGTTCTAAAACTGCTACAGTTGAGCCAGAGTAAGTTATGCCAGAGTCTGTGGTAAGAAGGACTGTTAAAGTGTCAAGGCCACCAGAATAATATTCTCCTTCCCTGCATTATCTATTATTAACTAATTCTGGCGAACTAGAGTTTTTTGATGAAGTAGTTCATGTAGGTGATTATGTCAACTTGGAGCAAGCCATAGATGAGGAAATGAGCTCCTTTGAAAAGAATCAAACCTGGGTGTTATCTGAATTATCTGTCGGGAAGAAGGCCTTACTTAACAAGTGGATATATCAGATTAAAGATGAAATAGATGGTAGAAAGCGGTTCAAAACCAGATTGGTGGTTAAAGGGTACTCACAAAGGAAGGGGTTGATTATAATGAAAATTTCTCTCCTGTTGTGAAATTAACTACTATTAGAATCTTATTAGGTATTATTGTAACTGACAATTTACATCTTGAGCAAATGGATGTAAAAACTACGTTTTTATATGGTGACCTAGAGGAGGACAAATATATACAATAACCTAAGTGTTATATGATTCCTGGTAAGGAACACATGGTGTAAAAGCTTACTAAATGCTTGTATGGGTTGAAACAAGCTCTAAGACAGTGGTACAAGAAGTTTGATGCTTTCATGTACAATAGCGGGTTCCATAGGAGTGATAAGGATCACTATTATTATTTCAAGAATTTTGATAATTCTTATGTTATTTTTCTCTTGTATGTTAATAATTTGGTGATTCTAGGTTCATGCATAAAAGAGATCAACAATCTAAAGAAAAAGTTGTCAGAGAATTTTGAGATGAAGGATTTAGGTGTTGCAAAGCAAATTTTTGGTATGAGTATTTTTGGAGATAGATTAGTTAGGATGCCAAAACTGTCTTAAGAATAGTACATTGAGAAACTACTAAGCAGGGTCAGAGTTGATGATGCAAAGCCCAAGAAGACAAGTTTAGTAAGTCATTTCAAATTGTTCAAGGAGTAGTCTCCTAAGAAAATTTAGGAGAGTGATTACATATCTAAGGTACCATAGGCCTCAACAGTTGATAGTTTGATGTATGCTATGGTCTAGAGCTGACATAACATATGCAGTAGGAGCACTTAGCAGTTATATGTCAAATCCAGGACAAACTCATTGGGAAGCCATGAAGTGGCTTCTAAGATACTTGAAGGGTACATCTAGTACTACACTTTATTTTGGAAAAGGCAAGGTGGTGCTAGAGGGGTTCATTGATGCTGACCTTAGTGGAGCTTTGGATAGTAGCAAGAGCACATTTGGGTATGTCTTCACTATTGGTGGAACAACGGTTAACTAGATGTCAAAACTTCAGAAGTGTGTCTCTCTGTCAACTATAGAAGCTGAGTATATGGCTATGTTTAAAGCTAGCAAAGAGATGGTTTAGTTGAAAGAATTTCTAAAGGAAATTGGCAAAAAGCAACGCGATTGTGTACTCTTCAGTGATAGTCAGAATGCCATTCAATTGGCTAAGAATCCTATGTTCCATTCCAGAACTAAGCACATCCATAGGAGATATCACTTCACAAGGAGTTTATTGGAAAATGGTGTGATGCAATTGGAGAAGGTCTAAGGGAGCAAGAATTTAGCAGATATGCTTACCAAGGTTGTTGATGCTGGGAAACTAGGGTTGTGCAAGACCTCAGTTGGCCTCCATTGTTAGCATTACAGAGGTTGAGTAGCTAGGTGACTCGTGAAGCCGCTAAAGTGCATTGGATGGGGAAGAATGGTTAGTTCCTACGTTAGTCTCTAAGTGGGAGATTGTTATATGTGGAGCCTAATTAGGAAGTAGAGTAAGAGTAGAATTAGGAGGCAGTTTCCTATTCTTATAGAGTTTATTATTCCTATAAGGTTTCCTAATGCTGTATAGTTTCCTATTCCTGTTTGATTTGCTATTGTTGCTCTGGCTCCTATTAATATAAATAGGGGTTGTTTTTCCTAGTATATGTGCAAAAAACACATTGATAAAACAAAATTCCTAGCAGCTAGTGGACATACGCAAATTTTCGAACCACTTTAAATCTATATGTTCTTGTTCTTTCTTACTTTCTGACCCTTTTTTGCTATTGTGTGTATGATCCATCTTTAACATAAACCTATTTCTTGTTATAACATCTTATACAAGATTATTATAAAACTACTAGCCTTAAAATTAAAGAATCTTATATAACCCCTAATTAATGTGTATCAAGTTTCTTTATCTAAGGGAAGTTGAAAGGTGTGTCAACATTTTATTAGCCCAAAAATTGTTTAAAAGCTACAATATAAAAATTCTCTCAATAATTATGTTATAAAAGTATATTTTCATGATGCTTTTGACTCGTTAAGCTAGAGTTTCATTTTACACATGCTAGAATCATTTGGATTCACTAAAGGCTTCATATAATTGATTTATCAATACATCTCTATAACATCTTGGTTGATGGGGAACTAATTAATCTAGTAAAAGGTGGGTAAGATTTGAGAAAAGGAGATCCTTTATGTTCATATCTATTTATTTTGTGCATAAAAACTCGTTCCAAATTGCTAGCATAATATCAAGCTAGCGTCAAATTTAAATTTTTTAGCAAATGCAAGAAGTTGATAATTTTGTAATCTTAAATTGGTGTAACAGATTTCTTTCTTTTTTCTAGTTAATTTCAATTAATCAATTTAATGCTTAACTCACTATAATCATATTAGTCTTTTCATAGACTTTTCTCTAAAGGTTTGATAAAAAAATTGTTGAAAAGATTATAAAAGCTTTCTTATGATTTAAAGTCTTAATTAGTAAACAAGCAATGTAAGGTGGGAGGATGTATCTTTTCCAGAGGATTGGGCATTCCATCCCTAAAACTTATCAATAAAACTATTTTAGTTCAAAAAATTTTAAAGGATCGTTATAAACAAAGAGGCTTTATAGATTAAATAAATCCATATTTCTTAAAACAAAGCAATTCCTAGGAAGTGAAAATCAAATCCACATCCTCTTCATCTATATACTAGCTTTTGAAAATGAGAGAGCTATTATCTAGAAGCATTAAGTGTAGAATTGGTAATGGAGAAGTTATTTTATTTTCCTATGACAGTTGGTGTAATCTAATCCTTTTAAATAAAACCAACCTAATGTTTAGCTTATTACATCACTTCCTTGAAAGCTCCATGGTCTAGTCAGTCATCGTGAATAATTCATGGATGAGTATCTTTGTTGATCACACTTACTCAAGTTATATTACATATGATTATATCCATAATAAAGGTCAGGAGGACTCTTGTATATGTTTAATCCATCCCTCTAGTTAGTTTACCAACAAATCTTATAAAGATTTGTTTAAAATCTAGGGCTAATCTCCCTACCTCATCTAGTAAAAGAAAATTCTTCAAAAGTGTCACTTTTCATATGGTCAATGGATAAATAAAGTATTGCAACCTTATTTCACAAGGCTGCAATCTTTGTAAAACTCATGCTAAGTCTCTAACACGCCTCTTTTTTAATTGTGATTTCTTAACAGGTGTTTGGAATTTAGTCCAAGCTCTTTAGAAACTTGATGTCACTAAATATAACCATATTGAAATCCTTCACTGGTTAAGTAGAATTAGTATATAGTGACCTCTTATCTAATCTTATTGATTAAAGAGCAACTTATGATGAACTAAATCAATCAACTCTTCAACCTTTATCTAACTGCTTCTTAGAGAATAGCAAACTAGTTTAATATTACTCTTATAAATTACTAAAGACAAAGATGTGGTTCCATAAAAATGATGTTCTTAAGTCAACATTTTTTTAGTTTGTACTTAGAGTAGTAAGTTATACATGAGTACTGAAACATCTTCTGAAGCATTTCAATTCTGAGATTTGATGGATTACTATCCATCTTATTGCACCAAGCACTACTAGAATTGATTACTAGCTTCTGTAACTTCACTTTGTAGGATCATTATTTTGCTTATCATTAAGCTTATAGTAATTAGCATTCTCTTTTCTGCCAGATAGAACTAGAGCCTTTTCCTCCTTTGTATCTCTAATGTTAATGAAATAGAATCTATCTATATAAATCACTAGGAATTTGTTAAATTGAGTTCATAATTTGTTAATTAGTTGTAATGTAGAGCTAATTGATAAAGATAACCAATCAACTCAATATCTAGATATCGTGAGACGTGATTAAAAATAAAAAACTTACTAATTATTATCAAGCAGATGGCATAAAAGTTAAAAAGAAACGGTGGTTTTAATTACTAATATAGTGACATAGTTCTTAAAATAAGTAGATCGTGAGTTCTTCAAAAAAATTTCATTTTTATTTTTCCATACCTCTTTAAATACAATTTCCCACTTGACCTTGTTCATACAAGATCTTAAAGTTTTAAAAAAGAAAAAAAATATGGATAATCCAAACTTAAAGATGAGAAAAATGTTAATCTCTAAAATTTAGGTCAAATTTTGATTAAATACCTAAAACTTCAATTTCATGATATAAACTGAATTTTTCTAGAATATTCAAGTCTCATCCCTTCTTTAGTATTATTTAGTATTACTTAGTTGGCAAAAAGTGATCATTAGTTGGTAATATGCAATTATAAAAATTTATATCAATATTTATTATATTTATATCTTTAATAACTACTTAAAATTTATTTTGACACACATACTAATCATTTAACTATAACATATGAAATAAAAAAATTCAAATATATATTTTTCATTAACGCATTTTCTTATTTTGATTTTATATAATTAATTTTATATGTATCTATATAATTAATATAGTTTTAGCTTTTTTTGTGGAAAGTAAGTAATTGATATTTATAGAAAAAGAACAAGTATAATGCAGTATACAAGGTGATAGATTGTCACTAACAATAGTTAAACAAAATATTGACCTATCTTGACATTCACTAAAGTTGCCTAGACTGAAGTAAGGAATTCCAACATTTAAAGTCCCCTTCTACTTCTCATTTTAAGGCTTAGTTTTATTTTACCATTAGCTATCATTATAATGTGATGGACTTAGAGGAAGATTCTATTATAATTGAAATGAAATTGTGTTAGACAATCCCCACACAATCTATTATTTCATTCCTTCTAGATATAGAAATTTTAGTACCAAGATTGTTTTTAAAAAGCTTTACGTATGCTTTGTTCTTAAGTTTCAATTTGGTGGCCCAATGTATTATCTCACTGCAATTAGCTTTGGTGCAACTTACTTCAAAGTGTGTAAGCATTTTGTGAGAAGCATAGCCAAAGAAGAGGTGGTTAAGGCATTCATTGTTATTCCCACTTAAAATGGAATTGAGATTAAAGACATTGAATTTAAAAGAGTCTTTGGCTATCAGTCAACACGTAATTGCCAAATATAGGTGAATGAGTGTTTTAGTAAGATGTACGAATCCTAACCCAATTTATGTCAAAGTTTGATTGTGGGATTGTAGGCATCTAGCAGGTTTCTCTTATAATATTAAGGACCAAAGCACATTGATTTATCTATTGTCTATAGAATGGTGTTAAGCACGAATGAGCTTAATGCATATATATGCATGTTGTTGAATATGTCATTGATACCTTTGTATAAGTGAAAATGCTAGGACTAAGAGATCTCTTTAATAAGCTCACTATCCTTTGTCATTTGTAAAATGAGTGTCTTCAAGGAATTGTAGAAAGGAAGTTTGTATAGAGAGCTTAATGTGTGCCACTGATCAAACTAAGAAAAAGTATCTTACTTATTGCTAATTTTTTTCCTAATTGAAGGTTGTGTCCACTCTATTGTTTATAGTATATTTTATAGTGTCCAAGACATCCTAGGATTAATATGAAGAGTCTAAAATCTCTCCTCCTTTATGTGGTATAAATGTGTCCATTTAACCCAGAGGTCTTCTTTATCCTTGTATAGCTTTCATAGTCTCTTTACCATTAAGGCTTTGCTTAAGAGCCTGACAGAAGTAATTCCTAGACCTCTAAACTGTTTAAGATGACATATTTAAGATCATTTCACTTTGTGGGTCTTTTTATTACCACTGGATCCTCCCCTAAAGGAAATCCCTTAAACTCTTATCTATTTCCTTCATTATCCTTTTAAAAGGACCATAGGTAAGTACCAATATATAGATTAAATGGAATATTAGCAAAGGGAATTCCTTTGGAACTGATTGAATTGCACAAAAGTGGATTAATTCCAGTTGGTGAGAGAAAGAAACTCTTACATGGATTAAAGGTCAAACCTGAAATTTCTTTAGAAGATTCCATAAATTCTTTGAGTAAGTTGTTCCTCAGTTAAACATGTTACACAATAGAAAACAATTTTTTGCTTACTGTGGTAAAGAGATTTTTTTTAATGATCACTCAATTTTATAAAGAGGTTATACATAACTCTCTCTTTCATGTGTTTTGTTTCTTTTATTTCTCCCTACATTATTTTTTAATTACGTGTGTTGAAGACATTGATTTTTATCTTAATTGATCTTTATTAACAACATCTATTATTCTTAAGTTTAGTTTTTCTTAATTTAAATGTCAATATCATCATAGATAAATGATTATATTTTTCTCATCAAAACATTACTTACTAATAAAAACTTCCATTAAGTAGTAGAAGAAACTTCTCTTAATAATTTTTGAATAACTTGTGTGATATTTGATCGAGTATGTAATGATCATCAAACAATGAAACAATTACTTCTTTAATTACAAGATAGAAAAGGTAAACGCTAGTACAGGATCGAAAGAAACATCTAAAGCTAAAGTGAAAAGAAGGTATGTTTATTGATATTGAAGCAATGACTAAATTAATAACTTACTTGCAAGGCTATTTTCATTTCTTGTATGCTATTTTCCTTTCTTTTTTTGACATTGTGCTTCTTCTTTTGCGTATTTTCTTTCATTCGATTTAGATTGGATTCATGCCTTGATGCATTAGATGTTAGAAAAGTGGTTCAAGTTGGATGGCTTGAGCTGTGAAAAATCACTATCTTTAAGGAAATATTTGCCCCCACTAGTTGCTGCAGGGTTTTGACAAATTTTCCTCTAGGATACAACAATCCTAATGTTCTCTAAGACAAAAAAAATCAATAGAGAACCAAAGAAAAACTTCAATTAAGAATGAATATGATAAAGATGAAGAAGAAAAGATTGGATTGTGTATTAACCATGAATTGGATGTTA
>JANQBM010651733.1:0-15549 GCA_025594535.1 Erythroxylum domingense | reverse complement strand
ATCCGTGTCAAAAGATAAGGTATTTTGCGCATCTTGTATGTTTTCGGTAATACATCGTTTTGTGTTATGGTCTTTTCTGCAGCGTATTGTGAATACTTGGGCCATACGCGATTCAACAGATCTAACAATGCAATTGCCTCAAAATTAAAGACATATAACACTTATGCAACAAAATCTGGAGAATTCTGCGCTTCCTGCCTTGTAATAGCAAAGATTCTCACCTGGGACTTGTATTGCAGTTGAACTTATGATGGTTACTCTGTACCTCAGTCCTAACACTAGGCCTACACTACTGGACAATCATTTCAGACCCCTATCTTTGCCTCTCTGTCTTGCTCCATTTGCTCTACACTACTGAACAATCATTTCAGTCACTGATCCTCCTTTTACTTTAGACTGTGCTCTTAAAGTTGCAAGATATTCTCTAATCTGATGGTCGAAAGAGCCACAATGCAAGCAAACTCCCGATATCTTCCATCGCTCTCCACTATGATTCTTTCCACAATACTCATACTCACAATTAGGCATCTATTGTGTTTTCCCTCTATATGTCTATCCTACAGACACCTAACCTTTACCACTACTAGCATGAACAAAACCTCCTCTCGGTCTAAACCTTGATTGCCTCGATCTAGTCTATAATCATAATGATCTATTATGGTGTTTACTAAATCTTCTACCAGAGTTAGCTTGAAACTCAACATTGCTCTTAATTCTAAACTCCTGTCTATACTCTCCTTGTTCATCTTTCAATAACTACTCAATCTGAATCGATGTAACTCTTAGCTCAGTAAAAGTATTCAAATAGGTAATAGCCAACCTTGTTCTGATCTCCATATTCAATCCATCCTCAAAATGCCTACATTCATCTTCCTCACTCGAAATCAGAGTAGTAGCATATCCCATTAATTAATTAAATCACATTTCATACTCGGCTACAGTGAGATTTCAGCGTCTTAGATTAAGAAACTCGTTCATCTTGCTATCTAAATAGATCTTTGTCATATAATTCTCCTCGAAGACCTTCAAAAATTCTTCCCATGTTAGTCTACATGGTCGGGTATAACTACCTAGAATAGTCTTCCACCACTGATAAGTCAGACTTTGTAGTAACGAGACTGTGTAGTCGAACCTTTCATCGGATTTACAGTCCATCTGATCAAACACCCTTTCTATTCTTTCCAGCCAACATTTACAGCCCCTTGCTTTCTAAGTTTTTCATACCTTCTTTCTCTCCTCTCAGGAATTCTCTTAGTCATTTGTTAAGACTGAGATATTGGGGACTCTCTATTAGCTCCTATAGACTCAAGGTTAGCTGATTCTGCAACTCGATCTCTTATAAGAGGACCGATAACAAACAATAATCATGATCACTATATGAATCTCTTACTATATGTCATGTTTATATATGTATCACTAAGGATGCCAAACCATGCTCTGATACCAAAATTGTAACATACTATACCCATAACATATATGCTCGAACATATCCATGGATAGTCAAGAATATATTCTATGAAAATGGTACGTTAGAAAAATCACATAAACATTGTCTGAGGCATCAATATAACTTAAACATTCCAATTAATTATTTCCTTCATAATCATAAGAAATCATATATGTCATCAACATTCCAAATTTAAGTAGATCATACATAACAGTTTTGAACTCAATCCTAGTACATCATATAGTACAAAAATTACACACTAGAGACAATGTGTGTCATAACATGGAATGCTAATGCAAAAGAAATCTATCTAGACTTCATAGATATTACTAACCAAACCTTTGAGCCATTCTTACTAGAATTCTATCATATCGCTTTAAAAGCTAGATCTCCTTTGAACCTAAAAATTAATGTTGCAATTTTGATGAGTTTGCAAACTCAATGAGTGAACCATCATTGATGTGGTCACTTAAGTCAGAACAACAAAATAAATTACATAACTCAATTCATTAAGTGTATTACAAAATCTAGTATCGAATACCAGATCACATTTTGTCATATTTCAACAAGTACTATATACCAACATTGTATATTATAATTTCAGAACAATTCAATAATTTCAGTACAATCATTCATATGATACATGTATAATTTTATATGCAAATGCACACATAATTTCTTTCATATTTTGTTTTGTTGTGACAAAGTGCCTATCAACCCAATTTACTATCTCGTATTCTTTGTGGATACTGGGCTCATTTCATATAATGTCCCATATCTGTTGTGGATACTAGGCTTATTGTTATCTGAGCCTGTGACTCTTTGTGCACAATCCTGAGCTTTAAGCTCTTTTCCACACATTGGCTACTTCGGTCACAACTCTTTTATCTTATCATGCATTTCAATGTAATGAGATGCATCAATTCACATATCATACTTTCAGTACTTTTCATTTAATGTGTTCATGTCATATATCAAATCCTTCGAATCTATATCTGGCATTCATCTTTTAGTTATTCACATATTCCAAAGTACACGTACAATTCAAACGAAAGCACATATAATCGAATTTAAATATCCAGGTTAACTCACAGTATGCTCCAAAAAAGCTATTGCCTTGATGATATGGCAATACCTGGATGCTAACGATCAACTTATACGTCTAAATTCATGAAATACACACACAATTTACACATCACTAAGTTGTTCAATCATATGAATATACAATCATGCACATGTATATATGTCATGTTCAATGCATACTCAATTGACCTTCACAAGTCTTGACCATTCAATTATTATAGCTTGTATATTACCACTTTGCATTCAGGTTTATACCTTAAGTAAGTTTGATTACTCTAAATTCATCTATAGTACATTCATCAACCTTTTCTAGCAATAGACGTTCACGCAATTTCCCAATTCTCATTCATTCATACCTAATACACCTAACTTATATCCTTTGGATTATATTTGCATTCATAAGAACACCTTTATTCCTTTAAAAACTCATAATTTCCATATTTAAATAAATTGATATGAAAACAATCCATTCCTTAAGTAATGACATCAATTAACAACCTAAACTTATCGAACTCTTAACCAATTAATTAAGCAGCAATATAGGTTTATTTCAAGCCTTAATTAAGTCTAAATACACCAATGTAGAGTGACTTATCCTCATTTAGTTTAACAAATTCACAAAACTAAAATTATCATTTCAAAGCTTTGGCCACAATCATAGGGGACCTTCCTATGATCATGGGATGAGTGCATCAATCGTGCACTATCCAATTTCCCTCAATTCTCCACAAATTTCATCTATTTAGGATCATCATTAACACTTCAAGTTTTCCAGAATTCATATTGTCTAAAGCTACTTCAATTATTGTTAATATAGTTTCCATCTTGATTACATTAAAGCTCTCTAAATTTTATTCTTTTATATCACTAACAATTATTCTTATATATAAACTAGCATCCCCAATTTTTTTTCAGATTCAAAAGAAAACTCTTTCATATCAATTTCAAAAAACCTTCATAATAATCCATTAATTATACCTCAAATCCTCGTGAATTTCATCTCAATTTCTAGCTCAAAATCATTCATTTAACAGCTCATAAACTATTGTTTTCATGCATGTTAAACAGAATAGTAACTACCATTTATGCATCATTTTCCCAGAACACATTTAACACCAATACTTTAATCAATCAATCCCCAATTCAGTAATCATCAATTTCTATTATTTTACATCATAAGAGATCAATGTTTTACCTTCTTGATCAACTCAAATATTGCCTTAATTATCAAGTTAACTTAGCCTTCCATGCATGCAAAGACAATTCCAAGAATAAAATGGGGGTCAAATGATTTCAGCAAGGGCAAAGAGATGATAATAGATTATAACTATCTTTGTGCAGGATCTTGTATGGATCTTGGAGTGATGATGAACAAAATTAAAGCAAAATTTCAAAGTTATGTGGGTTATATATATGTTTCAACAGTGAGAGGGAGGAGAAGAAGAAAGCATGCAGAAGAAACAACTAAAGAGAAATATGACTCTGTATGTGCTTAAGCCATTTGGTGCAAGTTGTTTTTGTTTTAGAAGGACACGTGTCATACAAATGGAGTAAGCTACATGTCTTCTTATCTAGCTTCCAAATGTGACCAATATCTTAGGCTATTTGTCACTCAATCACTACTGCCATTTGTCATTTAATTTTCTATGTCAAAAGCCACTCATTTTATAGGCTTAGTCATCCTAATATTCCATGTATCAACTTTTCTTACCACTTGAAATTTTTCCTGGACTAAATGCATATTTTAATTCATCAATTTTCCAATTGTAACAATTAACTCCAAATTACTAATTATAATCCATCAAACCAACATTCAAGACATAAGCAATACATAATCAAATCATCATTTTAAACCTTTCATACCCCGAAATATGTCAATTGCATGTATATACTATCTTTGCAATGTTTTCTAAATCAAAATTCATGTGTGTATATTCTCATGTTATGCATGTGAATAAAATGCACCTCATAAATTCTAAAATGATATGACTCAAAAGTCTAACATTCTAACCCTCGGTAAGTTTTGGAAACTAGCTATTACAGTGACTATGGGAAATTTCTCTCTATCACGATCATGACATAGGAGTCATGATCACGACCTTGGCCATGCAGCCCCATACATGTCCATCATCCTTGCTCTTTAATTATCTAATTTTTAACACTAATAAACATATTAAACACCTTAAGAAACATAAAATTAGGATTGAGATCATGCTCTAAACCACACAAACACTTGTAATGTAAACAAACACTCACATTAACACAATTCTAAGCTTATACATATGTTAATTGTCTAATAAACCCACTAAACACCTATCCAGACATAATATAAACTATATCTATCATCTCCTTTAATATTACATAAAAAATCCTCCTTTGAAGCTAAGAAAGAAAAAAATTATGAATAACCAACTGTTGATTGTCATGCTCCTTACAAAAGTCTCCTAAGTTAAACCTAATAAGATTATAAATAGTTAAGAGTAAAAAATGCATTCCTAGAATGCCTGAACTTGTGATTTTTGCATGTCCTTGGAGTGTATGTACAAAAACTAGAACTAGAACAAGATCAATATAGGTGCCAATTTTGTTTTATAATTTTTATACTTTTTAGTACAGTGTGTTATAGGTGCCTAACACTAAGTGATAATTGGCATTAGTTTGGTTCTATAACTTAGGGTAGAAGTATGATGAATATGAAACCAATCATAATTATTTATATTAGTTTAATAATGTTTCTCAATTACTTAAACCTTGTAAAAAAATGGTGTATATCTCTTCAATGTGTCTAATGCTTATTCCCCTTTTTCCACTAACTTCTCTAATATATTTAAACTTGAATTGAACTCCAATGTCTTCTACTAAGTTGTTTCTCTTTCAATTATCTTCTTTATGACTCCAATATCACCTTAATTGAAAAACTATAAAGAAAGTTGCACTCAATTATAAGATTTCTCCTTAAAATAATCACCTACAAGATAATGAACTACATATGGGAAAAATATCATACAGTCCATATGAAACATGTTATAAAGGTGCAAAATTAAAAGTAATTTAACCTTTAGTAATATGTAAAATATAAACCTATCAAATTCCCCCACAGTTAACTCATTGCTTGTCCTTATGTAATTATCAACAAGAAAACCTTAACTAAATACTACTAACCAAAAAAAGAAAAAATTCCATTTTCATAGGAATACGGTGGCATTTAGTATATACCATAAGCCTTTAAACCCCGACTTGTCCCTAGTGGAGGAGTTATAATCTTTTAGGGTTTACTAGAATGATACCCAAAATTTCAATCCACACCCTTTAGTAAACTTCAAAGTCAATAATATAAGATATACACATTCAAGTCTAAATTGAAATTAAAAACTTAAACATATAGTATCTCCTAAGTAAATCACTACAAAAACAAAACAATACAAACACTATTCTACATCTTTCCTTGAGCTCAAACACTTTTATTTGAAAATTTCCTCATTCACATAAGTGTTTGGAATTTGAGTGAGGTCCACTCATCACCTTCTTCTGAAGTTGAACTTTGCATAATTATGAAAATCATCTAACCACCACTACTCAAATAGATATATATAAGAAAAATTTGAAAATGGTTATAATGGGCCTAATAAATAGATTAACAAAAGAAGGGGATAGAAGGGATAAAAATATTCATAGTTAGTAGGGTAAAAGTAAGCACGTTGAAAGAAGTATCAATGTGTTTCTTCACTAACTTTTCTTGTTTTGAAAGAAGTATCAATAAGTTTCTTCACTAACTTGTCTTGTTTTTACACTAACCCTTTTTCCTTTATTCTTTTCAACAATCCATAGAAATCAATTTTCAACCCTTCTCTTTCTTTTTCTCTTTTTATTTTATCTTTTCTTTTCAATGTTTTTTTATTTGACTTCAATTTCCCTTTTACATAGACACTTTATACACTTCACCATTTCCCACATACTTATTTCATTGCATACCATACCTAATAACCATATCCAATCATAAGAAAAAGATATAATAATTATGAATTAGGTAATAATTACTTGCTTTTTTAATTTTGAAGTTCTTTTTAAAGTGATATAAGAGAAGTCCAAATTTTGGTATAAGGCTTGAAGGGGTTCATTAATGGTTTAATAAAAGGGTAAATAATTTGGCTTATGTACAGATGATTTATATTGGATTTATTACTTAATGCGACTTATATTTTTTTACAAGCCTTGTTTTAGCTCCTTAAAGAATAAATAATGACTTTAGACATGTTAGAGCCAAGTTAGAGAAGTTTTAGAGTGATTTTTATTGAACAAAGTCTTATTTAAGAAAAAAAATCAAATATGACCCTGTGTTAGTCTCTAGTCCCTTTTAGTTCTTAGACAACTTGATAGATAAAGGAAAATAACCCAAACATGAACCTATATCCATAGCCTTTATACCTGATTTTTAAAAATGAACTCTCAGATGCGTGATAGAAGGGCTACTCAGTCAATAAGGGAGCAAGATGGACCCATGCTATATACCCATATTGGCAATGATTTTTACGTAAAAAACATGAAAAAATATAAGTTAAAAATAGACCTATCTTTTCCCTATGTTAATCATATTTGTTTATGTAAGAAATATGTGTTTGTTGAGTAACTAACTAATGCAGGACCAATGTGGACATATTTGGGTCAAAATTTTAAGATTTTCTTGAGACAAGAAAGAGATAGAAATAGGGCATTAAAGAGAGTTGTTAGGGGAAGTTGTTAAATGTTATGCAAGCTTTACAATTAATAACGGCCAAATACCACAAGTGCATAAGTCGTGAAATGTAGTATATGAAGGGTCCTATGAGGAGTTATAAACTAATCTAATACTAAGTTATCTAAGGATTAGAAAATTAATAAAATGAAAATAAAATCAGACAGGAAAGTAAACATGGATGATTATCAAGATATTAAATTGAAAAATTAACTCAACGAAATCAAATATAGAGCACCAACAATTCAATAATGGGAAATCATATAAGAGAATGTATCAAATAATGTGAGAGGGATTTATCCTATCATCAATGCTAACCTAATCACTTTTGTGTTATTGGGATGTCAATTATAGACCATCGTAGGGTGGATTACTCTCTCTTAAGCTATAATCACTAAGCCCTAATTAATAAACCCTAATCAAGTTGAGTCAACGAAATCTTATCTCTCAATTAACTATCTATCCACAACATAGTCAATTATTAAGCTCTCTAGTGAACTACCAAGTCTCATATGGGATCTCTCTCTATACAATAACTTATCAAATTGATTACGTGGTCTATTAGATTGCCTAACTGTCGTTAACCTGACCTAATCATTTTCCATTTAACTTACCTTGTCAGTTTATTACCAAAGCATGAATATTCAACAATCAATCATAACACTAAATCAAAGTAACACAAAAATAATTATATTAACATTAATTCAAGTTAAAATCCCGAAAGAAATTTAGAACATCTTAATCAAACCCAAATTCATAAACATATTTGTATTCATCTTAAAATTCAATAAAATGAAAAATGGATGAAAGAAATAAACGTGGAATTGGGATCAGGATTCCTCGGGAAAGCAGTAGCTGCGAAGACTCGCTTATTTCTCCTTTCTTCCTTTTTCTCTTCTTCTTCTTCTATCCTCTTGGAGTGTTTCCCGAAATGACATATTGGAGGCTCTCTTTTTCTGTCTCTTTTTTTCTTTTTATAGTCTTTTCTAATTAGGGTAATTCTAGGGCTTTTCTTGTGCTCCAAAGGTCTGAAATGTCCCCGAAAATTGAAGTTTAGAAAGTGAGGGCGCGTTATCTCTTACGTAGGCCACAATTTTGGCACTTTATCTTGCCTTATATCATGATCATTGTAGGCTAGGCCATGATCGTGGCCCCTCCAATTAACTTCTGTCACGATCGAGGCCTTTAGACCATGTTTGTGGGTTTGGGTTTGGCTTCGAGCTTCCTCCGATTCTCCTCCATTATTCCATATTTTCCCTGCAACAATAGCAAACACATCAAGGCACATCAAACATATAAAATTGAAGCTCAATCGGGTGCTCTAACCCACAAAACACTCAAAATATAAATATTTGACAAAATAACAAAATCATAACCTAAACATGCACTAATAATTCAATTTAAAAACTAAACACATCTTAAACTACCCACTAAACATTATGCAATCTACAACTATTAATATTCCCAAGCTTAAACTTTTGCTTATCCTCAAGTAAAAACAAAAAAAAACAAAAAAAAACATCAAAACACAATATACACACAAATGTAATAATGAGGCAATGGTATTGAACTTTACAGAACAAGTTAACTAAGAACAATATCCCTCAAGTTGTTCTAACTTTTTAACTTGCAAAATCTACATCTAAGTACTTCAGACTAAATATACATATTAATCAAAACCTTGATGTAAATTTTATTCACCCTATCACTTTCACACACACATTGACAATTATTCAATTAATAAAAATTGTAACTGTCCCTAAGTAGGTTTTCATGAAAATTCAAACTGTTCACAAAGATCGATTGGTTTTATTTGACAATACATTATTTTTCTTAATTTTTGTTGATATGAACCTAGGCTTTTTATGTGAAGGAAAACATTTGTGATAAATGTCGATCTGATTACTCAACTAAAAGTGATTATAGCCTTTTGAATTGAAAGTAAACATTTGTGATGAATGTCCCATAGTTACTCAACTACATCACATTCTTAACTAGCTACTAGCTCTATTCATAACCTAAAGGCTAGCAAAATAATTAATTATTTAAGATTTTCACTTTTTTTACATTTTATTATTGCCTATCTCAGCTTTAGCTAGTAATTCTTATGAAAAGATACTAACGATGCTACTTATTAGATTGGCCCAAAATTATAAATGAATGTGACAAATTCCTAGGGTGAATAAAATAAGATCTTATCCTAATTAACATACATATTTACCTAAAGTAACTTAGATCACTAATTTCACGAGCTAGCAAATCTTTGTAACTTAAAAGACTATGATCAAATCGATCCTGTTAAGTCCTAGCAATTGACACATTCCCATAATTCACAACAAACTAACATAAAAATATGCAAAATTTACATTCAAAATAAAAACATACATGCACATAACCCTCCCCATACTTGGACAACATATTGTCCTCAATGTGAGAAGAGCAACAAACAACTAATAAGGTTGGAATACATATAAAATAAAACAAAACATAAAGACGGAAATTAAAAAAGAAACGTTTAGAATACAAAAACATCATGGTGATGGAGGTTGTGATGATGGTGATGATGTTGAAAACCAAATTTGCTTACCACCGATATTGCTTTCCTATCTTATAATTAGTTCAAAGAGAGAAACAGAATTAGTAATCCTCAGTTATTCCAAATCATGAAAAACTTATTTGTTAGCACTTAAAACAAATCTAGCTACATAGAATCTAAATTTAACTCCTAAACGTGATAATTTATCGTCATTAGCTTAACCTTGCATCCTTGGAAATTCAAACAAGATCAATTATGAGTGGCTTGCTTCCACCCATGTTTTCCAATTTTAACTTTGTAGCTTGTAAATAAGCTACATGTTGGAAGATAATGAAAAGGACATAATCAATTAAATCGATGAATACAAGTAATTCTTGTAATGCCCCACTTTTTAATAACAAACTGCCAAAATAATTAGGAATCATGAAATCCCATGAATCTTCAATGGAATCAAACAATTTGTCCTTTAAGAAGGTGAAATACTCTCTTTCTTTCTCAATCACCTTCATCTCCTCTTCTGCTTTCACTTTATGAACAGAGAATTTCATATCTGCTTCAAGCTCTTTGTCTGTTGTCATCTGTTCTTCTTCTTCTTTCTTCTTTAGAGATTCAACAACATAAATTTTACTAAATGAGGGTGGAAGGGGAATGTATGGAGAGTCTTCATTTTTTTCTTCATCCTCTTGCTTCTTCTGGTCTTCTACATGGTGGGTTTCAGTTGGTCTATACATTGGTTCTCCTAGCTTTCTCCCACTATTAAGTGTGATAGTCTTACATAGCTTTTTTTAATTGATTTTCATATTATGCAGATAGTTTTCAATAATTCTCTTACAAAATAACCTTGAAAGCTAGCCCATTTGAATCTTTAGGTTATGAATAGAAGAGGCATGATCTTCTGTTACCTGATCAAACTTCTCTTCCAGTCCCTTCTAACCCTCTTCCATGTTCATGAGCTTATCCATGATCTTATCCAATTTAGAATCCCATAAATTGGACTCATCTTGTTGAAATCCTAATAGGTCTTGATGTTTCAAGTGAGTCTTTACATTATTAGACCAACAAAAATCTGGGTGATTCTGCCATCTTAGATTGTATTTCTTCTAATAAGAATGATGACTTTCCCAATGAAAGTATGCCTCATTGAAGTTCTTAAGGTTCCTTTATTCCCTACAATATATTTCCTCTATCATTTAACCTTTTGGATTCCTCATAGTTGCCTTGTGATGTCCAAATTGATGTATCTTCTACTCTGCACCCAAATTTCCTTCTCTCATTTTTTTCCTAATCCTTATACTAAAAGAATTAGACTAATCCTACACCTCCCCGATAATGACACCAAAAACTTAATGAATGTTAGGCAAACTTTACAATTAATAGCTCTCAAATACCACAAGTTCACAAGACGTGAAATGTAGTATTGGAAAGGTTGATCCCACAATGAGGAGTGAACTAATCTAATCCTACATTATCTAAGGCTAATAAAATTACTAAATTAAAAATAAAACAAGATAGGAAAGTAAATAAGGATGATTGTTAAGATATTAAATTGCAAAATTAACTTAATGAAATCAAATATTTAGAATTAACAATTCAATAATGGGAAATCAAATAAGAAAATTTACCAAATTATAAGAGAGGGATTTACCCTATCATTAATGTTAACCTAATCACTTATGTGTTATTGGGAGGTCAATTCTAAACTATCGTAGGGTGGATTACTCTCTTTCAAGTTATAATCACTAAGTCCTAATTAATAAACCATAATCAAGTCAAGTCATCGAAATTGTTATCCCTCGATTGAATATCTGCCCACAACTTAATCAGTTCTTGAACTCTTTAATAAACTATCGAGCCTCACACAGGATCTCTATCTGCACAATAACTGATAAGATTGATTACATGGTCTACTAGATTGCCTAACTCTCATTAACCCAACCTAATCATTTTGCATTCGACTCACCCTTTCGGTTTGTTATCAAATATGCAAGTTCTGTAATTAAGCATAACCCCCAATCAAAATAACACAAAATGACTATATTAACATTGAATCAAGGTAAAATCTTGAAGGAAAATTTAAAACATCATCACCAATCCAAGATCCATCATCTTGAAATCGATCATCTTCTCATACATTAAATGAATGAAAATAAAGATGGAAGGGATAAAGAAACTTGGATCAGATAACCTAAAAAGACAGCAGCGTCAAATGACCCGTTTCCTCTCTCCTTTTCTTCCTCTTCTTTCTCTTCGTCTTCTCTTCCTTGAAGCTTTCCCAAAATGGAAAAAGTTAAGGTTCTCTTTTTCTTTTTTCTTTTTCTTTTTATAGTCTTTTCTAATTAGGGAAACTATAGGGCTTTTCCTGTACTCCAAAGGTCTAAAATGTCCTCGAAAAATAAAGTTTGAGAGGTCAGGGTGCACTATCTGTCACGCAGATCACGATCATGGCACTTCATTTTTTTCGTTTGTTAGGATCGTGGCAAGCTAGGCCACGATTGTGGCCCATCCAAACAATTAATGTCACAATCGTGGGCCTTGGTTTGGCTCGGGGCTTCTTCCAATTCTCCTTAATTCTTCCATATTTGCACTGTAACACTATCAAACACATCAAGGCACCTCAAACACATAAAATTGAAACTCAATGGCATACTCTAACCCACAAAACACTCAAAACACAAATATTTGATAAAATGACAAAATCCTAACCTAAACATACACTAATCATTCAATTTAATAACTAAGCACATGCTAAACTACCTACTAAACATTATGCAATCTACAATTATCAGAAGTTAGAGAGTAATCAATAGGGGCTAAATTGGAGAGTCTTGACACAAAAATGAAGCAATCTTAGAGTAAAGAAAGAAGTTCCAACAAGATTCAATCAAGTACTTTAAGATTTAAGATATACGAGAATTAGCTCTTTCATTCTGTGTCCTTTCTTATGTATTGTTACTTTCTTTATTTAAGTGAAAACTAAATTACGATACAGATCTAGATGGGATGAACCTTAGAGCTATTATTTTCCTTGGTTTCTTCATTTAATAAAAGACCTAAATTTTATTGTGAATCATTCATGTTAATATTATGTTAAATTGAAATATACTAGCATTTTGGTTCAATTTTAGATTTCTGATAGGCATTCATTAGGATATGTTTTTATAGGTAATTGGCATGTGTTTTCTAGCATAATTCTTGATTATTGTTCTGGTTTAGGATTCATTTTGTATATTTTCATTAAGTTTGATTTTCATTGTTGTTCTTGTGTATTTGACGTGAATTAAGGGCAAGAATTGACTATTTTTATATAAGAAGGAAGGAGCAAATTGGAGGGTGAACTAAAGATCAAAGAGTAGAAGAAATGAGGAGTTCATCTGTGACAAATTCCCACGTTCGTGGGAGTCATGCAAAATCCCACGTCACGTGTGAATTACAGAAGAAAATGAGAGATGTGTATGTAACAAATTCCTATGCTCATGGAAATCATGCAAATTCCTATGAACGTGGGAATTATAATCCGAGGTAATCTACGAGGCTTTATTAAACTTAGGATTTTTAGACTATAAAAAGAGAATTAAGCCTCCATCTTCAAAGGAGACGACGCCTACTTGTAGAAACACCATCCTTGAGTGAAGAACACATGATTGGAGCATCGAGGAAGGACTGAAGACAAGGATCATCATCATGATTGGGCAAAATAGCACATCAATACCTAAATTCCAGATTTTGGCAAAGAATAGAAGGAGTCTTTCTATTCAATTTTTTGTCATTTTAATCTCTTATATTCTTTGTAAAAATGGATTATTTGAATGTTGATGATGTTATGGAGACCATGTTAGGCTGATTTTATTTTAGGGATTGCTTTTGGAACTATTATGTTGAACTCCTATTTTATTGAATTGAATGCAATTGTCTTTGTTGATTGTTGTTTTTAATTGTCATCTTGCAACAAATCGAGAGAGTGAGTGAGATGAAATTCATGTAGGATTATACAATGAGAGTTGGCGACCTATAGACTAGAAATGATCACGTTAATTAAATAGTTAGAAGAGAGATCTCAACTAGTCAATTGATCGCCCATAGGATAGTTTGATAACTAATTGAATTGGTAGAGTCATTGGGTAGGTTGGGAGATCATCCAATTGATTCCTGTTAATTTGATTAGGGATAAATAGTTACACCTTAAGAGAGGGTAACTAGTACATTTAAAAATCTAGGGTGAGTCATAATTCAATAAATAAAATAGGAGGGAGACAAAATAGGGAAGAAAAGTAATCCCTAATATTTAGATTCTTAAATTCAGATTTTCTGCAATTTCGGTATTGTCCATTGTTTACATTAGTATTTTAATTTTAATTTAATTTTCCATATTATTTGCATTTCATAATTTAGTTTCTTAAATAAAGTTGTGTCTAAATTAAGCGGTGTCTAGGCATCAATCCCTATGGAATTGATATCCGCTGTTTTTACTACAAGCCACGACCCGTTCATTTGCAGGTTTTACCATGAACAAGTTTTTAACACCATTGCCAGGGATTGATTGTTGAGCATCGTGTTTAATTTAGATTACTTTGATTTAAGAGTTTTTGATACTTTTCCTTGTGTATTTACAGGTGCATAGACACAATGAGTATGCGAAGATGGACAGAAATTAGTAAAGAAGAAGTTTGGGACGTAAAGTAGAGATACATCAAGACATCTTAGAATGAGGAATGTGAAATCTAAAGAGCTAGATGCCGAGAAGAAATAGAAAGAACAATGATGGAAGATAATTATTATAGGGAGCAAGGAACTTTTGCAAATTAAAATGAAACACAGTATAGTTAAGGAAGTACCGATTCTTATTGGAACATATACACTACAAGATGGCTGAACCACCCAAATTTTTATTGGTCAAATAATGCAAGTACTCACATGGCACATCAAGACCAATTTGAATTTCAACAAGATCGAATTGGAGCAATGGAGAGTAAGTTAGACAAGTTTATGGAGATGTTTGGTTCCAAACTGGCAGCTCAGGAAGAGAACCAGAAGAGGATGTTTTCCAGTGAAGAGGAAAGTCAGAAGAGCCTGGAAAAGAAATTTGATCAAATTCTTAAAAATGATGCCATTTCTATTCACAACCTCGAGATTCAAGTAAGACAACTTTCCCGTGAATTTTGTAAGAGAAGTATGGAAGAATCTCTACGAAATATGGAATTACAACAACTAGAGCAATATGAGGCTATCACACTTAAGAAAGAGGAAGAGCTAGAAAAACCAATGGAACACCATGCTGAACCCTACTTTATTGAGGAACAAAAGACAAAAAAGAGATTAAAGAAAAGAACGCCAACCTTCCCTATTATTCACCCGTTAAGGTGAACATCGAAAAAGCTTGGGTAGATGTTCATGAAAAGAATTATATCTTTCAGATTCATGATGAGCAAGAGACTTTTAACATGAATGATGTATCTAAGAACCCAAAGGATAGTAGCTTATTCAAGATAATTGATGTGTTCAAATCTTCTGAAGAACAAACGGACAAAGAACAGATGTCAACAGACATCATGTTTGAAGAAGTTATGAAAGTCTCTATTCCTAAAGAGGAAGAAGCAGAGGAGATGAAGGTGATTAAGGAAGAAAGAGAGAAACTTACCTTCGTACAGAACAAACTGTTTGATTAGATGTAAGATTCAATGTAACATCCCGTTTCCAGAGAACGGGTCGGACCAGAGAAACGGGTCCAGGTGTGGTAAATTACCACATCTCATG
>JANQBM010651625.1:0-15551 GCA_025594535.1 Erythroxylum domingense | reverse complement strand
TTTATGTTTTCTCCGCTGTATCTTCTCCATCCTTCGTTGCATCTCTGGCCATTGTCGTCTTCTCTCCAGCGTAGTTCATCAAGGTATTTTCTTCTTCTCTCTATCTTTTCGGTTCTTATGCTTCGATCATTGTTTATGTTTTATGTTTAGTTAATCTCTAGCCTAAAACATCTCATGAATGGAAAGTGTTTGTGAAAATGTTCCAAAGGTCATTCACTCTCTCTTTCGTAGTCACCACCATTCTCCGTCACGCACCGTCGCCTTTCACTTCTCCTCTTCTAATATTCCTACCAACCTCTACCGCCTCATCATAGGCAACTCTCTCTTCTTCCACATGGAGGTAATCCTCATCCTCAATTCCTTACTTTAGCCTCAATTAATTCCATGGGCTTCGTTTAATTTAGGATTGAGTTTGGGAGTTTTTAGTTCTGGTTCTACCTCGGTTGTTTGGTGTGTTCTATTTTCAAGTTAATTTGGGTCCTCGTGTTTGGAGATTGTGTATCCTATTGGCTATTTCTAATGGGCTTAACTACTTCTTTCCTAATAATACGACACCACTGTGCACATGCTTGATGTTTTAACGTATAGTTGCATCAATATACATTAATGCTTCTGCTGTATTTAATTGACATGCACATTTCACAGCGGGTTATACTGTTTTGAGAATATTTAGATTCCAATTAGTAGCTTCAACTCATGATTTCTAGAATCATCATCTGATGGCAAAAACTGTTCCTTTTTTATGATAAGGAAGAAGCAATTAAAGCTCTCAGTAATTTCTCAGAATTTGAACAAGTTTGAAATCAAAATCGCTCATCAATTTTGAAACTTCTTTTGTGCATATGCCCATATATCATGCATGCAACTTTTATCTGTAAGGATGAATAAGTTGCCGCTTGGGTGTGTTTGAAAGCATTTCAAGAGATATTGGAAACTAATTAAGGATTCATTTTTAATCACCTTGATTATCTTAAGTTATATATGACATTTTGAAAAAAAAAGAAATCATTATTATTATTTATGTGAATGTAGCTAGTTGCTTTGTCACCTTCCCTTTGAGAAACTTCCCTCAAACTAAAAGCAATAAAGCAAAATAAAGCAGGAGAGGTTTTTTAAGCTCTCATTTTCCAATAAGAAAAAAAGAAACTGTCTAAAATTGACTTAGGCTAAACCTTATTGATTTAGATATGAACTCAATAAAGCAACTATAGAAACCTTAAAAAGCCTTAACAAAAAAGTGTAGTGGTTTTCTTAATGCTCATTAAACTATAAGAAATAGGAAGGTTAGTAGTTATTTTTTATATATAATTAAAATACTATTTTTATGAAATAAATAATGTTGATTATTAAAATCAATCAAATAATAATTATGTAGCTGGTTTATTTGAGGACGATACTTTTCACTTCTTTCATGTTGGCTTTTTGATAAAGAAATGACAATGCCTAGAAAGTACTGAGGGTTGGAAGGAGCAAAACCTCATTTCCTCCATTGACTATTGGGAGAATATGCATGCCATGAATTTCCCATTATCTTTATCGAATCTTTTCTTGGGATAACCACTACCTAATTTGTTATTGTTCCAAATGTAATATTGTCTACCCTATCTCATACTTGTGATTTCTAAAAGGTTTATGCATTTCATAAAATCCTTTCAGACAAATATCAAGGCCCTCAAATTCATGAGATTAGAGAATATTACTAAAATCACTAAGAACCAGCTATTGTTTTAAAAACTTGTGCTCGCAAAGATTTTATATTCTCTTAAAGAGACTAGCAATTTGTTACCATGAAACCTTCCTGATCTGTTTCATGCCTGTAGGATTCTTTTCTTTGTCACATTGCTGTCATGTAAGCCCACGTTCTTTGTACCGAAGAAAGGGGATCAAGAATTACATCACCATGAATCTTTCTTTCAATAACATCTCATCTCCAGGACTTCTGATGTACAAATTTTAGTATAAAAGTTTTGTGTAAAAGAGGTACAAATGATCTGTTGTGTCACAGACGATCCCGTATGATGTCTATCAAGGCAGTTAAGGAGTTGGTATTTGGTAAGACAGCTGTTAGGATTGAAACCAATAACGGTCAAAATAAATACGATATGAATAATACATGATATATATCCTTTTTTAATTAAAATTTTGCGAAATATTAACGATTCCGCGACGTTTTATGAAACGTCACAAAATATTAACGATTCCCCGATGTTTTAGAAAATATTGCCTTAAGTTAGTTTCTGCAACGTTTTTCTAACCGTCACAGACACTTCCTTTCTGCGACGTTTTCCGAAACGAGTTTCTACGACGTTTTCTAAAACGTTGCGGAAACTTCCTTTCCATGACGATTTTAGAAACGTCGCGGAATATTAATGATTCCACAACGTTTTATTTTAACGTCGCAGAAAGGCATACTTTTTCATGACGTTTTCATAAACGTCGCTGAATGTTGATACATTCCGCGACGTTTTCCTTAAAATGTCGCATAAATCTTTTGCCTACACCACAATCAGCAAGGTTTTTTGTAACGTTTTTCAAAACGTCGCAAAAGGTAATACGTTTTTGAAGATTCAGTGACATTTTAAAAACGTCTCAGATTGGGTTGTATTCTTGTAGTGACAAAAGGATTTATGAAAAGACTTGGCTAAAGCTTGAGTTATTATCTAGTTTTGGATAAAGTAAATTGGGTTTAGATTGATTTTGAGTTTAAGAGAAGACCGACCAACTCTTAGATCATATCACCTAGATTTTTAACCGGTTTCTTCAGCTGGTTTTCCTATAATTATATATATATATATATATCTTGACTTATCATGTAATCGCATTATTTAACAAAATATAAAAAATGCTTACGTCTGTGGTTTGAAACTTGAAAAGGCAAGAGACTTGTTCATCTTTATCCTCAACAAAAAGAAAGAAAATGATGATTCCTACTCTCTTCATTGTTGCAAAGGGAAGCATCGCATCCACGATTTCTTCTTTTTGCTGACTTTTCGTCTTAACAGTTTCTGTAATCAGTGTGCTCTTTTTAGAAGCACTCCACTCCGATGTTACAAAAACGAAAGTGTTCCAAGTGACTTCACTGCTTGGTCACTCCTCATTGGACGTTATACTTTAGTGTCATCCACGTGTCCTACCAAAACTCCTGCCCAATGTCTGCTGCGTTTAGATAAGCAGATCCGTAGAGATAAGTACCTATTCATCACAGTTTTTAAATACAATCACATATTTGGATTTGCAGTGAATAATTGGAGATTGGAGAAAAATACAGTACCACTACAAAAATTAATAAGCAAAAAAAAAGTTACGGTAGGAAATTACATCTGCAGTAGAAATTTTACTTTGTATTAATAATCTTCACTATAAGTATTATTTTCCATTATATTCTTAATTAATATAACTAATAATATATTTTTATGAAATATTTTATTTACTAAATTTATTTTATTTATAAATTCTTATTTTATTATTTATAATTTTAAATTTATATGACTAATAATATATTTTTAATTATTTTATAATAATTAATAGTTTATTAAATTAATGAACTTTTTAGTCATTTTATCTCTTTTCAACAACCGCAACAGCACTTGCCAAATACCTATTTTCACGTTTCAGTAGTTACCAAAATAACAATTTCAAATATATAAATACTTACTGAGAATAAGTACTTATTATTTCAGCAGGTTTTTAACCGCCACCACTCCTTCAAATCAAGCTTAAATCAATAAAATTGCTTACCTTTCTATTCTTTAAATAGAACGACACCGTTTATAAAATTAGACAGGGTTTAGCAGAGGATTTTAGACGCTTGATTCGGCGTCATAATGATGTTGGTATAAATTTTCGTTTCTCTTTCAAAAAGAAAATTTTGACGGAGAGAACATTACATACTAGAACAGAGACTTTAAATCGCGCAAGAAATCAAATACCGCGAATTTCTCTACTCATTCAACACTAGCGGAAGCGAATGTACAGAAAAATGGCCGAAAGAGGAGATAAGAGCACGGGTACGTTGGAGGATCTGTCGGTTGTGGACGACGCCATCGATCTCGGGCCCAGGTAGACTGTTCTGCTACGCTACTTCTTGCCAGCGTGGAAGCTTGTGAGATCACTTTTTCAAGATATCGTTTCAAATAATTGCATTGCTGATGCTTCTCCGTCCACAAGATTCTCTTCAGGAGCTTCATTTTCCTACTCCCAATAGACCTGATTGTTGATTTAAAATTTTGTTTCTATTAATTGCGGCGGTTTGCAATTGATACGACTCAAAATGGAGAGGAGATGACGGTGGAGTAAGCGGCAGTTATGGACAACAAAGACTAGCTCGAGTGCAAGGAGACGGTCTTACTATGCAATTTCTTGCAAGAGTGGAAGCTCGTGAACTCACATCTCGACGACATTGATTCAATGACCACGCTTTGATGCGTCTACAAGATCGGCTCAATTGTACTTCTCTTCTGTAAACTTCGTTTTCTTACTTAGATGCACCTGATCGGTGCTTTGAAAAATCGGTTCTCTTAGTCTTTTGCTTCTTTATATTCCCCATCTTTTGGCCACTGGTTTAACTCTTATGCTCTTGATTTTCAGGAGCGTATACTACTGTCTTTTGCGCTGGTATTTTGGACTACGGTCGCAGCTACTTAAGAGGGTCATAGGGACTTCTTAGTTCTTAGAGTTTCAGGCTGCTATTGGTATATGGGGATACATTGCATTATTCAATAGAAAACTCAGGGCCTAATTGGTAAAATATTATATTTCATTGACTTTCCAAGTTTTAATATATTTGAAACTTTTATTAAATATATCCTTTTCTTGCGTGTGGTAGAATGGACTGTGTATGTTAAGATCAACAATCAACTTGTCAATCTCAATGAGATGATAATTCGTAATAAGTAAAGTTTAATTAAACAAATTCTTTTTATTTTTTAATTGTTTAATAAATTACCATTAATTTATAATGACTTACTAATACTTGGAGTTGGTCATGTGTTAGATTAGAGACTTTTTAATTCTTAAATTTCTGCGAGTCGATTGACCCAATTTACAAAAAAAGACCTGATTGGGATGGCGAAAGGAACAATAACTGATATTAATTTTATGTTATTTAAACTTGGTTTTCAAGTATTTATTAATTTTATACGATTTTATTTTTGATTAATTACATTACATTACATTATAATTAGAAAGGCATTTTTATCTTTAGTAATTTAATGATTTAACTATTTTAAGAATATCTTGAGATTAGATCTTTCTAAAATCTTTAATTACCATTATGCATTAAAATTTTAGTTTCTATCATGTTTTAACAAATTATAGTTGTCCTACGATTATATCTAAAATTTGACAATAACATTTTAATCAAATTAAATTTATGATAACTTATAATACAATATAATATATGAAATACAAATTATAGATAATTATTAATACATAGACTTATTTTTTATATGTCAAAATTATCACATGTTGGATATAGTTTTGTTTGAATGAATTCAAATTATTCGATTAAACTTAACTAATTGTATAAAGTTTGGACCTAATTTAGCTCATTTCTGTTTTAAAAATTTTAAGTCGGCACTCGAGGTTTATAAAAGTCGAAAGTTCTAGTACAACATTTTTTATTTTGGTAACTCAAATACTAAATTAATAGTTCTTTTAATATTTACATAAATTGTGCTTTATGACTTTATCAGAAGTATTTCTTTCACCTAAATCATATTTTATTTTATTTTATTTTATTTTTAAACTTTTTTTCTCCAATAAAACGTTCTTCATTCCTTTTAATGCCTAATTATAAATAAAATGTTGATCCTAGACAACAAAAATTAATAATTACAGTATTGTTCATCTAAAAAGTGATTTTGTCAAGATTTTACCTGTCATAATCTAAAGTAAAACATAAGAGTATTGAGTATTGATTTTCTTTAATGAATTGTCTACGAACAGAACTGTATGCTTTGTCATCTATGCAAGAAAAAGTATAGTGGAATATGATAGAAGTTTTTTAACATCAATCAAATTTTAAAAATTTGTGAATTAGTACTTAAGATGATATGAGATAAATTTCTTGCATGTCTTCATAATCAACTTCTCCAGCTTCCTCTTGAATTCTTTTGGCTTCTTCTTCTTATTCTTTCATAAAATTTTTAAAAACTTCCATTTATAAAATCGCATTGAAGGTTAATAAAATTATAGATTATTTCGTAATTCTTTTCATATTCTTTTATAAAAATAACATACATCAGGATATGAATAGCTGAGAAACAAAGAATGCTTTGGACTTGGCAAACTAGATTGTCTCATTATTTTTCCGAATCCTTTATCTGTCCAAACCTTTCCACAGGAATTTCTGATGATCCAAAATTTTCCTTTGCTATCATTTCCATATCCCACGATCATAATAGCATGAAATTCTATTTTTGTTTCATCAAGACGAGGTCCAGCATATATTATACCCTAAAATAAACATATTTTTATATAATAATGTGTTAATTAAAAATATAAAATTCTTTTCCTTGTTCAAATTGATGAAGGATTGGCATATATGAATAATACCAACTAACCATCTTTAATAAAGCACTTTCATCGATCTATTAAAGTGGTTTGCCCGACTAATCATCATATGTGCCAAATTCTTCGAAGGACTCTATCCCTACACTTTGATAATCCTGGATTATATCGAGTTAAAAATCTCAACTATTAAATTAAAAAAAACTACTACAATAAGTGTACGAGCAAAATTATATATAAATAATTTATAGAAATTTTCAAATTTTAAGATTATAAACTTTTTAAAAATATAAGTATTTATTAAATGAATGTAAGTTTCGTACCTTTACTTTCCTCGAGTACTTATGAAAGATCTTTTTGCCACCTGTATATCTTACTATGACTTCTGTTGCCAAACGATTGCTCATAATCTATTTATAGACATGATTAATTATAGCTCCTCTCATACTTGAATTAAAGAGAAACCAATTTATTAAATCTTGAGTAGATAATATTTGAATCTTCGCAACTAATCCTCTCATTGCAATGTTGTACATTGCTTCAATCACCCCGAAATTGCATACGCTCAATAAGTTCCTATTTACAAATAAAAATAAATTAGACAAGAATTTATAATATAAAAATTAAAATATGTAAAAAGAAGTTACCTTCATTTCCTTGACCTCAAACTTCACTTAATATTATATTTGTTTTTGTTGACCAATCACAATATTGGATAATATCATCATGAAGATCCTGAAACAAATAAAATAAAAATTATTAATCAATTAATTACATTACAATAATTTATTAGTTAGATGATACTTGTAATAAGTAAAGTTTAATTAAACAAATTCTTGTTATTTTTAATTGTTTAATAAATTACCATTAATTTATAATGACTTACTAATACTTGGAGTTGGTCATGTGTTAGTGTTAGATTAGAGACTTTCTTAATTCTTAAATTTCTACCAGTCGACTGACCCAATTTATAAAAAAAGACCCGAATGGGATGGTTAAAAGAACAATAATTGATATTAATTTTATCTTATTTAAATTTAGTTTTAAAATATTTATTAATTTTATACGATTTTATTTTTTATTAATTAAATTACTTTACATTATAATTAGAAAGGCATTTTTATCTTTAGTAATTTAATGATTTAACTATTTTAAGAATACCTTGAGACTAGCTCATTCTAAAATCTTTAATCACCATTATGCATTAAAATTTTAACTTCTAACATGTTCTACCAAGTTAGAATTGTTCAACGATTATATCTAAAATTTGACAGTAACATTTTAATCAAACTAAATTTATGATAACTTATAATACAACATAATATATGAAACACAATTTATAGATGATTATTAATACATATACTTATTTTTTATATCTCTAAATTATCACGTGTTGGATATAGTTTCATTTGAATGAATTCAAATTATTCAATTAAATTTAACCGACTGTATAAAGTTTGGACCTAATTTAACTCATTTCAGTTTTAAAAATAGGATTTATAAGTAAAACAAGTTAAAAATTTTGAGTTGGCACTCGAGGCTTATAAAAGTCGAAGGTTCTAACACAACATTGTTTATTTTGGTAACTCAAATACTAAATTAATAGTTCTTTTAATATTTACATAAATTGTGTTTTAGGACTTTATCATAATAGTTCTTTTAATATTTACATAAATTGTGTTTTATGACTTTATCATAAGTATTTCTTTCACCTAAATCAGATTTTAATTAATTTAATTTTATTTGTTTTAACTTTTTTTCTTCAATGAAACCTTCTTTACTCCTTGTAATGCCTAATTGTAAATAAAATGTTGATTATAGAAGACATAAATTAATAATTACTATACTGTTCATCTAAAAAATGATTTTGTCGAGATTTTATCTTCGCCAGTCACAAGCTAAAGTAAAACATAAGAGTATTGAGTATTGATTTTCTTTAACGAATTGTCTACAGACAGAACTTTATGCTTTCTCACCTATGCAAGGAATAGTATAGTGGAATATGAAAGAAGCTTTTAAACATCAATCAAAATTTAAAAATTTGTGGATTAGTACTTAAGTTTATATGAGTTAAATTTCTTACATGTCTTCGTAACCAACTTCTCTAGCTTCGTCTTGAATTCTTTTGGCTCCTTCTTCTTGTTCTTTCATAAAATTTTCAAAAACTTTCATATGTAAAATCACGCTGAAGGTTAATAAAATTATATATTATTTCGTAATTCTTTTCATATTCTTTTATAAAAATATCATACCTCAGGATATGAATAGCTGAGAAACAAAGAATGCTTTGAATTTGCAAACTAGATTGTCTCATTTTTTTCCGAATCCTTCATTTGCCCAAGCCTTTCTATAGGAATTTTTGAAGATCCAAAAATTCTCTCTCTTATCATTTCCATATCCTACAATCATAACAACATGAAATCGTGTACATAAATTTTAATAGTTCTTTTAATATTTACATAAATTGTGTTTTATGACTTTATCAAAAAAGTTCTTTCAATATTTACATAAATTGTGTTTTATGACTTTATCACAAGTATTTCTTTCACCAAAATCAGATTTTAATTAATTTAATTTTATTTGTTTTAAAAAAAAATTCTCTAATGAAATGTTCTTTACTCATTTTAATGCCTAACTATAAATAAAATGTTGATTATAGAAGACAAAAATTAATAATTATTGTACTGTTCATCTAAAAATGATTTTGTCGAGATTTTATCTTTGCCAGTCATAATCTAAAGTCAAACATAAGAGTATTGAGTATTAATTTTCTTTAATGAATTGCCTACTAATAGAACTATATGCTTTGTCACATATGCAAGAAATAGTATAGTGGAATATGATAGAAGCTTTTAAACATCAATCAAATTTTAAAAATTTGTGAATTAGTACTTAAGTTGATATAAGTTAAATTTCTTGCATTTAACTTGCATGTCTTCATAACCTACTTCTCTAGCTTCCTCTTGAATTCTTTTGGCTTCTTCTTCTTGTTCTTTCATAAAATTTTCAAAAACTTCCATATGTAAAATCACATTGAAGGTTAATCAAATTATGGATGATTTCGTAATCCTTTTCATATTCTTTTATAAAAGTAGCGTACCTCAAGATATGAATAGCTGAGAAACAAAGAATGCTTTGGATTTGGCAAACTAGATTCTCTCATTATTTTTCTGAATCCTTCATCTACCCAAGCGTTTCCATAGGAGTTTTTGATAATGCAAAAATTTTCCCTCTTATCATTTCCATATTCCACGATAATAACAGTATAAAATTCTATTTTTGTTTCATTAGGACGAGATGCAGCATATATCATCCCCTAAAATAAACATATTTTTATATAATATTAATTTAAATATCATTTATGTATTAATTAAAAATGTAAAATTCTTTACCTTCTTCAAATTAATGAAGGATTGGCATATATGAATAATAACAACCACTGGAGATTTGATAACAATTTTTAATAGAGTGCATTCATCGACCTGTTGAAGTGGTTTCCCTGATTGATCATCATATGTGTCAAATTCTTCGAAGGACTCTATCCCTACACTTTGATGTTCGTGAATTATATCGAGATAAAAATCTCAATTATTAAATTAAAAAAACTATTGCAATAAGTGTATGAGTAAAAATATATATAAATAATTTATAGAAATTTTCAAATTTTAAGATTATAAACTTTCTAAAAATATAAGTATTTATTAAATGAATGTAAGTTTTGTACCTTTACTTTCCTTTAGTACTTATGAAAGATCATTTTGCCACCTGTATATCTCACTGTAACTTCTGTTGCTAAGCGATTGCTCGTAATCCATTTGTAGATATGACTAATTATAGATCTTCCCATACTTGAATTAAAAGGACGCCAATTTATTAAATCTTGAGTAGATAATATTTGAATCTTCGCACCTGATCCTCTCATTGCAATGTTGTACATTGAATCAATCACCCCCAAAATCGCATACGCCCTACAAATTCCTATTTACAATTAAAAATAAATTAGACAAGTATTTATAATATAAAAATTAAAATATGTAAAAAGAACTTACCTTCATTTACTAGGTCTCGGACTTCACTTAATATTATATTTGCTTTTTGTTGACCAATTACAATATTGGATGGTATCATCATGAAGATCCTGAAACAAATAAAACAAAAATAATTAATCAATTAATTACATTAAAATAATTTATTAATTAGATGAAACTCGTAATAAGCAAAGTTTAATTAAGCAAATTATTTTTATTTTTAATTGTTTAGTAAATTACCATTAATTTATAATGGCTTGCTAATACTTGGAGTTGGTGATATATTACTGTTGGATTGGAGACTTTCTTAATTCTTAAATTTCTAACAGTGGACTGACCCATTTTATAAAAAAAGACTCAAATGGGATGGCAAAAGAACAATAACTGATATTAATTTTATCTTATTTAAATTTATTTTAAAATATTTATTAACTTTATACGATTATATTTTTGGTTAATTACATTACGTTACATTATAATTAGAAAGGAATTTTTATCTTTAGTAATTTAATGATTTAACTATTTTGAGAATATCTTGAAAGAACAACTCCAATCTAAAATCTTTAATCACCATTATGCATTAAAATTTGTAGGTTCTAACATGTTTTAACAAATTAGAGTTGTTCTATGAATATATCTAAAATTTGACAATGACATTTTAATCAAATTAAATTTATGACAACTTATAATACAACATAATATATGAAACACAAATTAACTAAAATCTTTAATCACCATTATGCATTAAAATTTGTAGTTTCTAACATGTTTTAACAAATTAGAGTTGTTCTATGAATATATCTAAAATTTGACAATGACATTTTAACCAAATTAAATTTATGACAACTTATAATACAACATAAGATATGAAACACAAATTACAGATAATTATTAATACATATACTTATTTTTTATATGTCTAAATTATCACATGTTGGATATAGTTTCGTTTGAATGAATTCAAATTATTCGATTAAACTTAATCGATTGTATAAAGCTTAGAACTAATTTAACTCATTTCCGTTTTAAAAATAGGATTTATAAGTAAAACAAGTTTATAATTTTAAGTTGGCACTCGAGGCTTATAAAAGTCGAAAGTTCTAACACAACATTGTTTATTTTGGTAACTCAAATACTAAATTAATAGTTCTTTTAATATTTATATAAATTGTGTTTTAGGATTTTATCATAATAGTTCTTTTAATATTTACGTAAATTGTATTTTATGACTTTATCATAAGTATTTCTTTCACTTAAATCAGATTTTAATTAATTTAATTTTATTTGTTTTAACTTTTTTTTTCTCCAGTGAAACATTCTTTACTCCTTTTAATGCCTAATCGTAAGTCAAATGTTGATTATAGAAGAACGAAATTAGTAATTATTGTGATGTTCATCTAAAAAATGATTTTGACGAGATTTTATCTTCGCAAGTCATAATCTAAAGTAAAACATAAGAGTATTGAGTATTGATTTTCTTTAATGAATAGTCTAAAGACAGAACTGTATGCTGTGTCACCTATGTAAGAAAGAGTATAGTGGAATATAATAAAAACTTTTAAACATTAATCAAGTTTTAAAAATTTGTGAATTAGTACTTAAGTTGATATGAGTTAAATTTCTTCCATGTCGTCATAACCAACTTCTCTAACTTCATCTTGAATTCTTTTGGCTTCTTCTTCTTGTTCTTTCGTAAAATTTTCAAAAACTTCTATCTCTAAAATCACATTGAAGGTTAACAAAATTCTAGATTATTTCGTAATTTTTTTTATATTCTTTTATAAAAACAGCATACCTCAGAATATGAATAGCTGAGAAATGAATAATGCTTTAGATTTGACAAACTAGATTGTCTCATTATTTTTTCGAATCCTTCTTCTGTCCAAGCCTTCTATAAGAATTTTTCATGATCCAAAAATTCTCTTTCTTATCATTTCCATATCTCACGATCGTAACAGCTTGAAATTGTGTACATAAATTTTAACAGTTTCTCTAATATTTACATAAATTGTGTTTTATGATTTTATCATAATAGTTCTTTTAATATTTACCTAAACTGTGTTTTATGACTTTATCGTAAGTATTTCTTTCACCTAAATCAGATTTTAATTAATTTAATTTTATTTATTTTAACTTTTTTCTCTAATGAAATGTTCTTTACTCCTTTTAATGCCTAATTATAAATAAATAGTTGATTATAGAAGACAAAAAATAATAGTTACTGTACTATTCATCTAAAAAATGATTTTGCCAAGATTTTATATTCGCTAGTCATAATCCAAAGTAAAACATAAGAGTATTGATTATTCAGTTTCTTTAATGAATTGTCTTCAAACAGAACTGTATGCATTGTCAACTATGCAAGAAAAAGTGTAGTGGAATATAATAGAAGCTTTTAAACATCAATCAAAATTTAAAAATTTGTGAATTAGTACTTAAGTTGATGTGAGTTAAATTTCTTGCATGTCTTCATAACAAACTTCTCCAGCTTCTTCTTGAATTCTTTTCGCCTCTTCTTCTTGTTCTTTCATAAAATTTTCAAAACTTCCATCTGTAAAATCACATTGAAGGTTAACAAAATTATGGATTATTTCGTAATTCATTTCATATTCTTTTATAAAAACAGCGTACCTAAGGATATGAATAGCTGAGAAACAAAGAATGTTTTGGATTTGGCAAATTAGATTGTCTCACTATTTTTCAGAATCCTTCATCTGCTCAAGCCTTTCCACAGGAATTTTTGATGATCCAAAATTTTGCCCTCTTATCATTTTCGTATCCTACAATCATAACAACATGAAATTCTATTTTTGTTTCATCAGGATAAGGTTTAGCATATATCATCCCCTAAAATAAACATATTTTTATATAATATTAATTTAAATGTCATTTATGTGTTAATTAAAAATATAAAATTCTTTACCTTCTTCAAATTGATGAAAGATTGGCATATATGAATAATACCAACCATTGGAGATTTGCTAACCATCTTTAATAGAGCGCTTTCATCGACCTGTTGAAGTAGTTTATCCGATTGATCATCATATGTACCAAATTCTTCGAAGGACTCTATCCCTACACTTTGATGATTCTGGATTATATAGAGTTAAAAATCTGAACTATTAAATTAAAAAACTACTGCAATAAATGTATGAGTAAAAATATATACAAATAATTTATAGAAAATTTCAAATTTGAAGATTATAAACTTTCTAAAAATATAAGTATTTATTAAATAAATGTAAGTTTTGTTCCTATACTTTCCTCGAGTACTTATGAAAGATCTTTTTGCCACCTGTATATCTCACTGTAACTTCTGTTACCAAGCGATTGCTCATAATCCATTTGTAGAGATGACTAATTATAGCTCCTCCCATACTTAAATTAAAGAGGCACCAATTTATCAAATCTTGAGGAGATAATATTTGAATCTTCGCACTTGATCCTCTCATTGCAATGTTGTACATTGTTTCAATCACCCCCGAAATCGCATACGCCCAACAAGTCCCTATTTACAAATGAAATAAATTAGACGAGTATTTATAATATAAAAATTAAAATATTTAAAAAGAAGTTACCTTCATTTCCTTGGTCTTGGACATCACTTAATATTATATTTGTTTTTGTTGACCAATTACAATATTGGATGATATCATCATGAAGATCGTGAAACAAATAAAAAAAAATATTAATCAATTAATTACATTACAATATTCATTAATTAGATGATACTCATAATAAGTAAAGTTTAATTAAAAAATTTTTTTTTATTGTTAATTGTTTAATAAATAACCATTAATTTATAATGTCTTACTAATACTTGGAGTTGGTCATGTGTTAGTGTTAGATTAGAGACTTTCTTAATTCTTAAATTTCTACCAGCCGGCTGACCCAATTTATAAAAAAAGACCCAAATGGGATGGCGAAAAGAACAATAACTGATATTAATTTTATCTTATTTAAATTTAGTTTTAAAATATTTATTAATTTCATACGATTTTTTTCATTAATTACATTAGATTACATTATAATTAGAAAGGCATTTTTATCTTTAGTAATTTAATGATTTAACTATTTTAAGAATATCTTGAGACTAGCTCTTTCTAAAATCTTTAATTACCATTATGCATTAAAATTATAGTTTCTAACATATTCTAATAAATTAGAGGTGCTCTACGATTATATCTAAAATTTGACAATAACATTTTAATCAAATTAAATTTATGATAACTTATAATACAACATAATATATGAAACAAAAATTATAGATAATTATTAGTACAAATACTTATTTTTTATTTGTCTAAATTATCACATGTTGGATATAGTTTCGTTTGAATGAATTCAAATTATTCGATTAGACTTAACTGACTGTATAAAGTTTTGACCTAATTTAACCCATTTCTGTTTTTAAAATTGTATTTATAAATAAAACAAGTTAATAATTTTTAGTTCGAACTCGAGGCATATAAAAGTTGAAAGTTCTAACACAACATTGTTTATTTTGGTAACTCAAATACTAAATTAATAGCTCGTTTAATATTTACATAAATTGTGTTTTATGACTTTATCATAATAGTTCTTTTAAGATTTACATAAATTGTGTTTTATGACTTTATCCTAAGCATTTCTTTCACCTAAATCAGATTTTAATTATTTCAATTTAATTTGTTTTAACTTTTTTTCTCCAACGAAACGTTATTTACTCCTTTTAATGCCTAATTGTAAATAAAATGTTGATTATAGAAAACAAAAATTAATAATTACTGTACTGTTCATCTAAAAAATGATTTTGTCGAGATTTTTTCTTCACCAGTCACAATCTAAAGTAAGACATAAGAGTATTGAGTATTGATTTTCTTTAATGCATTATCTACCGACAGAACTGTATGCTCTTTCACCTATGCAAGAAATAGTATAGTGGAATATGACAGAAGTGTTGGTTTATGCCCTACAGCCAATCGCTTTGGTTGTATTTTAGTGACAAATTATTTAAAGGCATTATTTATCTTG
>JANQBM010650887.1:0-15562 GCA_025594535.1 Erythroxylum domingense | reverse complement strand
CTCATTGATAACTGTCCCATATAGGGCTCATTAAGCGTTGAGCCTGAGGCTCTGAATCATACGTTGAGCTATAAGCTCTGATAGGTGACTACTCGAGTCACAATTGCCATTTTTTTTGTCATGCTCTTATGCCATGAAATGCATCACTCACATAATTGCCATGGATGCTTATCACTTATTGTTGGGGAGACCCTGGTAATATGATAGATGGGTGGTATATAATGGTAGGGCTAACATGTATAGTTTTTTATTTAAGGAAACGGAAATCATACTATTGCTTAGTAAAGGGGTGGAAAAGAGTAAACCGACGGGCGATAGTACTAACCTATTATCCTTTGTTAGATCTAATGAAGTATTGTAGGAGTCAGAATTGTTGTATGTACTGATCAAGAAGGAGGTTGAACTAGACGTGATTGCACCACAGGTGATGGTCGAACTCCTTCATAAATTTAGTGACATGCTCCCAAGTAAGTTACCTGAAGATTTGCCATCGTTCCGTGATATTCAACACTAGATCGATCTTGAACCAGGGGCTGTGTTACCAAACCTTACCCATTATAGAATAAGCCGAAAGAGCACGAGGGGTTACATAGTCAGCTAGAGGAGCTACTGGTAAAAGTGCATGTGCTTGAAAGTCTAAGCCCTTGCGTAATGCCGACCTTATTGACGCCAAAGAAAGATAATTCATGGAATATGTGTGTAGATAGTAGGGCCATTAATAAGATCATGGTGAGGAATTGATTTCCTATTCCTAGCCTTAATGATTTACTTGATCAGATTATTGGTACTGCTATATTTTCGAAGCTAGACTTGAAAAACGGTTTCCATCAGATTCAGATCAAGTTCGGTGATGAATGGAAGGAAGCTTTCAAGACGCAATAAGGGTTGTATGAATGGTTGGTAATTCCATTTGATTTGTCTAATGCACCCAATACTTTTAAGCACATGATGAACCAAATTTTTATACATTGCATTTGCAAATTTGTTAATGTGTACTTTGATGATATATTGATTTATAGTTCTAACGAAGAGGTGTATGTATAGCATTTGGAGAAGGTTTTCTTTGTCCTTTGTAGGGAGAAATTTTATGCAACAATAAAGAAGAGTTTATTCATGATCAATAGAGTCTTATTCCTAAGATATATGGTTTCCAAAGATGGACTACAGGTTGACAAGTCCAAAATTAAAGCAGTGAAGTAGCGGCCATAATTACAAACCATCACAGAGGTCTACAGTTTTCATGGTTTGATGTCTTTTTATAGGCGTTTCATTCCCCACTTTAGCAATATCATAGCCATAATCACAGGCTATATGAAGGGAGGCAAGCTTGCATGGACTGAAGACGCTGAGGGAGCATTCCGATTGATAAAGCAACATCTTAATACAAAACCAATATTAGGATTGCCTGACTTTTTCAGCCATTTGAATTGCATAGTGATGCCTCGAAGGTGGGCATTGGAGCAGTTTTGAGCCGTAATAGTAGACCAGTGGTGTACTATAGCGAGAATTTATCCAAATCTAAGCTTAATTATAGTATTTATGATCTGGAGTTCTACATTGTCGTTCACGTTGTCAAACTTGAAAGGCATTATCTGTTCCATAGAGAGTTCATTCTCTATAGTGATCACGAAGCCTTGAAGCACCTTCATAGGTAGAATAAGGTGTCGGCTAGACATACCTCTTAGGTCACATATTTGCAGCAGTTCGATTTCGTGGTGAAACATAAGGGGGGCTGACGAATCGAGTGGCAAATGCTTTGAGTTGTCGAAGGGCATTGTTAACTAAAATGAATGTGGAGGTATCAGGTTTTAATACTTTTTATGATTTGCTTAATACTAACCCATATATTTCTGGCATTTTGAGTACTGTGTGGACAAGAAAAAAGACGAATTTTGTATTACAGAATGGGTTTCTATTCAAAGGGAATCAACAATGTACCCCAGATTGTAGCCTGCGGTTGAAGATTATTTAGGAGCTGCACAATGGGCTGCATGTTGAGCGTGCTCACACTCTATTGTAGGTCTAAACCTCCTATTTCTGGCCCATAACTCGAAAAGAGGTAGAGAAGTATATCTAGCATTGTCAAATGTGCCAAGTCTTGAAAGGGCTGACAACCAATGCAGGGTTTTACAGACTTTTACCCATTCATACACAACCATAAGTTGATATTAACATGGATTTTATGCTGGGATTACCTCATACGCATCAGGGGTAATGATTCCATCTTCGTCATGGTTGATCAGTTTTCCTAGATGGTTCACTTCATCCCTTGTAAAAAGATAAATATCGCTATTAGTGTTGCACAACTATTTTTTCAGGATGTTTACCATCTACATAGGTTACTAGAATCTATTGTCTTAGACAAAGACACCAGGTTCCTTAGTCATTTTTGCGTAGCATATGGAAAATTGCTAATACATAGTGCAACTTTAGTAGTGCCTATCACCCTCAAACAGATGGATAGATTGAAGTTGTCAACAGTTCCTTGGGCAATTTGCTGCGATGTTTAATGGGTGATCATATAAAGAGTTGGGATCAATATTTATGTCAAACAGAGTTAACTTATAACCATGCTATCAATAGGAGTACCGGTTTTAACACATTCTAAGTGGTGTATTTTGTTGTGCCTCGGAGTGCCCTAGACTTACTTCCTGTGCCATAGTAGACTTAAATTCATAGTAGAGCAGAGGATTTTGAGGTTTCACTACAAGAAGTTCATAAGAAAGTCACTGAGAACCTTTAACAAGCCGCTTTCAAGTATAACAAACTGTTAATCAGAAACAGAGACATGTCGAATTTGATGTTAGTGACTAAATTTAGGTTGTCATCACTCGTGATTGATTTTCTGCAAGTGACTACAACAAGTTATCAGTTAAGAAACTTGAGCCTTTGGAGATTATGGAGAAAATCAACCCCAACGCATACTGTCTTAAGTTGCCTAGTCACATTCGAACTTCAGATGTATTCAATGTTAAACATTTAATGCCTTTCATGGTGACTCTTCTGAGGATGACCAATTAACCAATTCAATGGCAAATTTTCTTCTTCCTGAGGAGAATGATGTGGATCGAAAAGCATTACCATACTTAGAGAAATGGGATAAAAATCGCACTTAGTGGCATTTTTGTAATTATGGGCCAATTCAAGCATTCAATTTGACAATTTTGTTATTTTTGGTAATCTTTGATTTCACAATTACTTTTATAGGGAATTAATTTTTAACGCATAGTTTTGGGCTTCATTCTTGGTAAATTTTGGGTTTAAGGAATATTTTAGAGTTTTGGGCATAATCAGGATTTTCCTTGTATCTTTGGGATCTTTGCCTATATAAAGGCATTGTAGCTTAAAGTCAACAAAACTTTTTTTATTAATGAAATAAGAATTTCCTTCCTTATAATTATCTTTTCTTTTCAGTATTCTTTGCAAGTCAACGAAATTGAAAGAGTCCTATATTCTTGGCAATCGTGAGCAATTCAATAGGTCTATAGAAGGCTTCCGCTACATTAGAGAGCAAGAGATTGGGATTGAAGGTTTCAGGTTATGGTCTTGTGTAAGAAAGTTAAAAAGGAGATAAAGGAACTTGGTGGCTTTTAAAACAGTGAATTTTAGTTGGTCCCACTAATATGTAAAATTTTAAAAAAGTCACATTGGAAAAAAAAACCACGACCCTCCTTCAGATTTTTCATCTTCATAGGGTCTAGTTTAAATGTTTTATAAACATTGGAGTTTAACTTTAAAGCCCCAAATGGTTCAACTTAAATTCTGGTGTAAAAGTTAGGGTTTAAAATACACTTTTAGTCACTAAAAATATCAAGATACATCATTCTAAACAATCAGAACCAATCAAATACAATGATGGTTAAAAATGTGATCCCTTTGAGAATAAATAACAATAATTTACAGATGTAGTTCAACAATGTGGAATTAAAAGACAATGTCAAGGAAAAGAATTGTTGGTGTCATAGTGTTAATGGAATATTCGACAATACATCATGTAGGAAGCTTTTTTCAACTAAATCTCAAGAATGTCTTTTAGTATAAAATATTATGATGCAAATATAACCTTCCTAGACCTGCTACAACTTTATGTAGAGATATAAAGGAGAAACTACCCACTATTGAAGGATTAAATGGGTTTAACTACTTGGCAAACTAGTGCATCCTTTGTAAAAGTCAATTAGAGAGCTCTTTACACCTGTATTTCCAATGCAACTACACACGTGGAACTTGGAAAGTAATACTTCAAATATGTGCAATTAGTAAACCACCAGTGGAGTGACAGTAGATTATATCATGGAGTGTGAACTTGCAAAATGTTAAGAAAGATCACAAATGGTGTTACTACATAGCCTTATCCTAATGATGCTACCTATATGGGATGAAAGAAATAGATGCATTTCCCACAAAAAGAAATAAGCTATGGATAATTCAAGACTGATTTATTTAATTCCATTAGAATATAGAATTTAACCTTTTATGACAAACTTGCACTAAAACCATCTTACACTGATAGTCAATGATGTAATTGGTATATATTATTTGTTTTCATAAATGTTACAATTCTTTATGACTTGATCGACTTATTTGTTTGTACATTCTCTTGTTAAGGATCCTTTGTAAGACAATTTAAGTTTTAAAACTTCTATGGCTTAATTCAATTTTCATTTTTTTAAATAAAATGATCATTTTGAGGATGTCTTATGGCATAAAAATAATAAAATGAATCACTTCCCCCATCAAATTCCATTGTAAGGGTACCCTTACGAACATCTATCTTTGCTTGGGAAATGTTAAGGAATCGTCTCCCAAATAAGATAGGGGTGGGGTTACAGGAAATTTCATTTCCCATATCTACCATATATAAATCTACAAGAAATACTAATTCATTTACCTTCACCAAAACATCTTTAACCATTCCATCTGGGTAAGCATTAGTGTAATTACGCAATTGTATGATAACGTTAATTTTTTTAAAAGGACCCAAGTTTAAAGAAGAATAGATAGAGTGAGGCATAAAAATGATAGATTATCCTAAATCTAATATGTTTCTCCTAATTATAGTGTTACCAATCTTATAGAGAATAGCAATCATACTTGGATCCCTACACTTAGGAGGTAATTTATTTTTTAAGACCACAGAAACATTCTCACCCATCATGACCTTCTCATTACCTCTTAAATTTCTCTTATTAATACACAATTCATTAAGGAATTTCACATATCTTGGCCTATACTTGATTGCATCTGTCGAAGGTATATATACCTTGACCTAACAAAAAGTCTCTAATTTATCAATTTCCTCTTTTTTCAACTTTGCTAACCTACTAGGAAAAGGTAGAGGGTTAGTCTTAACCATAATAGGTGATTTAGAATTTACCTTTGAACTAGATGAGGGATCTCCTTCTTCTCTAAGTTTCTTCTTAATTTCCTCCTTGTTGGCGGACATCCTATATAGGGTCATCTTAGGATCCTTAAGCTTCCTACCACTCTTTAAGGTCATCGCACTGACATTATTTAGATTTACCTCATATTGAGATGGAGAATTTCCGCCAATTTGAGATTCTAAATGACTGATAATAACTTCCATTTGACTCATTTAATTCTCCATATTTTGAATGCCAGGCCTTGCCTCTTAAAATTAAGATCTTGTCTTTTGTTGAAAGTATTTTACGTCTTGTTGGAATTGTTAAGTATTAGTAGCAAGAGAATTACCTATGTCCTCTAATGACATACCTAAATTAAAAAAGGAAGCTTGTGGATTTGAGTGAAATTACTATGCATTATGTGACCTAATTAAGAAGTATTTCTATTACCTATTTCCTCCATAACTCAAGTTTAGGGTGATAACTCCAATATGGGTTATAAGTTTAGGAATATGGATTATACTGTTGGGAAAATTTTCCTCCTATAACATTAATATACTTTATTTTTCCCTCTTACAGAGTTGGGCACCCATCTGATGAATGGTTCACATTGGCACATATCTCCGCAAGTTTTACCTATGCATGACCTACAACAATCTGTTTAACAAAAGATGTTAGTTCATTTAAATGATTTTCTATGGATGAATTAATTGCCTTTTTTACTTTTTAATCATCTTTGTGAATGCCAAATTATTAAGTGGATGTTGTCGTATGCTCAATTAAAGTACTTGCCTCCTCGAGATTCTTTTCACTTACTGCTCTGCCATTTGCTGCATTTACCAAACTCATATCTATAAGCAATAATCCTTTATATAAATATTGGATAAAAAGTTACTTTATGATATTATGATGGGGCAACTTGTACACAACTTTTTGAAGCGCTTACTCGTAAAGCAATTCTCTATGATGTTTTCTTTGATGTTGGAAAATACTTCTCCAAAAATAGCCTTTCCATTTCAATCCATATTGTAACACTCCTTAGAGGAAAATCAAAAAGAATATTTGTAATATCCAGTTTTCAAAACATATTTAGAATTAGAATCCTAGACCATTGAAAAATAAGCAATAACATTGAGAGCATTTAATTCACATGCATATCATTAGCATACACATATGAATTATAATTTGTATATATTACAAAAGTAGCATATGCACTCAATTGAAATATTCCAAGGTATGAAAGATTTTAAATGAACATGATGTGAATTGTAAATTGTTATGTCTTGAATTCTAGTTTGATTGGATTATAATTAGTAATTTGAAATTAATTGTTATTAATTGGGAGAGTAATGAATTAATATATATATGTGGACTAGGGAAAATGCTAAGTGGTAAAATAAATTGATATATGAAAAATTAGGGTGACTAAGCCTATAATTAAGTGATATTTGGCATAGTTAAAGAAGGGACAAATGGACAAGTAATTAATTAAAAAATGGATAAATTATTGAGTGACATGTGGACTAATTAATAAGTGGCATATGGTAGCTTAATTATGGCAAAAATGTTTGACATGCTTAATGTCATATGGAAGGGTTATATGAAGACACCTAGCATCATATGAAGCAAGTTTCTGCAACAAAGTTTCTTCTGTCTTCCTCACTTCTCTCCTACCAAAATTGTTCCTATCTTTTCTCTGTATTCTGGTCTTTATCCTAGCTAAATTGTTACACAAAATCCATAATTTAATCATTCACAAAATAGCGAAGAAACCAGCTTATTGTTATCTTCATCTTGCTACTAAAAATCAACCTATTCTCATTTTGAGTTGTGATGAATCGAGCATGAATGGATAAAGCTTTGAGCTAAAATCGGAAGCTTAATAAGTAAGTAGCAATATGATCTTTATGACCTGTTTAATAGTATGAGAATGATGCTTGAATTCAAACGAAAGGTATATGATGTTGATCATAAAGTGTGCTGCAATATGTTAAATGAACTTGGAAGTTTTTATGCTTGTTCCTGGTGTATGAAAATCATGGACTATAGGTTATTATATGGATGAATTGGACTAGAATTTGAACTATAAAGAAGGTGAATTAATGCTAAAGAAAGATGTTAATATAGTGTTCGTGAATTGGAGATGTATATGTATATATATGAAGTAATCATTGATGACATAAACGAGTAAAGTTTAATAAACCTTAGTGTAATCAAGATGAAGCTAGATGATCATGTAATGAAGTAGGTTTTCAGAGCTTGTAATTTAGAAAATTCAAGTGTTTGGTATGTTTCTAAGTTTGATACATTCGTGCAAAATTAGGGGAAACAATGTAGTGCACGATCGTGGCCTAGTTAACTAGGTTATGTCACGATCATGGCATAGTCCCCATGGTCGTGGCCTGTTACACAAGCTTCTGTCACGAGTGTGGCATGTCCCTCATGATCATGGCCCTAGTTTTGGAAAGTTAACTTCAGGTTTGTGTAATTGTTGAACCAATTAAGGATAAGGTACTTTACTATAGTACATATGGACTTGATTAAGGCTTGAAATAAATCTATATTGTTGCTTGAATAAGTTAGTTAAATGTTTGATAAGTTAAACTTGTTAAATGATGTTATAACTTAAGGAAAAGATTGTTTGATAATCATGTATCTAGGTTTGGAATGAAGGAGTGTTAAAGGAATAAAGATGTTCTAATAAATGTAAATGTGATCCAAAGGATATGAATAATGTATTAGGTATGAATGAATGAGAATTGGGAAATTTTGTAAATGTATATTATTTGAAAAGGGTTAATGAATGAATGGTTTGAATGGTCAATATTTATGATTAAGGACATATACTTGGCAAAGTCATTGAGCATGCATTGAACATAATACATATACATATGTGTATGACTGAATACTAATATGATTGAACAATTTAGTAATGTGTAAATGTGTGTATTGCATGGTTTAGATGCTCAAGTCGAATGCCAGCATTTAGACATTGTCTGTTCGTCGAGGCAATATTATCTAGAACATACTGTAAGTCAACCTAGATGATTCTTAATAGGATTGATTTATTTCTGTTTAAATGTCAGCTATTGAATTATAATTGATATTATTGATAATTTCAGACATTAATGGTCTGAGGAGTTTGATAATTGGGAATGTATTAGGAGTGTTCTAATGTAAATTTGAAAGAAATACGTGTACTCAACAAAAATGTTAAATGCTGGACTTAGGTCCGATGAACATATGAAACTAACTGTGCATCATGAATAAATGCTATTGATGGCATATTCTATGATTTGATGCATCACATTGATATGTATGATCAGATAATGGAGTTGTGACTGAAGTGGCCAGTGAAAATAGCTTAAAGCTCAGAAATGAGCATAAAGAGCCATAGGCTCAGTATATAAAATGAACTCAATATCTACAATAGATACAAGACAGTTATCAATAAGCCCAGTATCTACATTAGACATGGGACATTTTATAAAGGCACTCGGTCACAACAAAGTAACAATTGAAAGTAAGTCATGTGTGCATTGCATATACAACTTGATATGTATTATATAAAAGACTGAAGTGAATTATTTGTTCTGAAATTGAAATGTGAAACGTGTAATTAAAGTGTACTTATTGAAATATGATGAAATGTAAAGTGATATGTAATAGTTGATCATATGATTTGATTGTGAATTGAATGGTGAATTGTTTTGAGAATGATATGAGTGAGCACATCAATGATGGTTCGCTCATTGAGTTCACAAAACTCATCAAAATTGGAACGTTGATTTTTTAGGTACAAGAGAGGAGGCTTAGCTTCTAAGACATTCTAGAAGAAGGCTTGTACTTATGTTTTGGACTTAAGAAATGGCTCAAAGGTCTGGTCAGCTGTGACTAAGGAGTTAGATAGAATTTTTTTGTTTAGTTTCTCATTCTATGTAAAAAATGTTATAAAGAGCAGTAGACTCTCATATGCTTTTAATACAGTGTATATATAGATTATGGAGTGAAAAGTGGCATTGTAAATTATGTTTTATGAATGAAATGAGGAATTGATCTTTAGTATATTTGTGATTTATTTATAATGCCATATTAAGTGATTGTGATTGCTCTAACATGCCATTGTCATAGGGTATGTTCTTGAATGTTCTTTGGATGTTCAGGCATATACTCTATAGTAGTGGGGTGTTACAATATTGCGTAAAGAGTTACTTCGTGATATTGTGATGGGGGTAGGCACACAATTTCTTGAAATGCTCCCAATACTCGTAAAGTGATTCTTTATGAATTTGTTTTATTATAAAAATTTCTTTCCTTATGCTTGTTGTCTTTGATGTTAGAAAATACTTCTCAGAAAATAGTTTTTTTATTTCAGTCCATGTGGTAACACTCCTTGCAAGCAAATAAAAAAGCCAATCTTTTGTAACATCTTTTAGTGAAAATGAAAAAGATTTTAGCATGATTTGCTCTTATGTCACCCTATACGTTTCATACTAAGACAAACCACAACGATCTCCTTAACATGCTTATAAGTATCCTCACTTATAAGAACATAAAAATTAGGTCTAAGATGTATCAAACTAGACTTAAGATCAAAAATAACATGTTCAACAAAATTTGAAAAAGCAATGCATAGATGGCTTTCGGTTTAATCTAAGGAAACTAACTTATTTAGGGTTCTTAGATTGGCGATAACTTCTTCTAAATCAGTTTCTTATTTTATTCATTAAGTTATTCTGTTCTCCTAATGCAATCTTCACAAAGTCGTTTCGATCCTTATATTCAATTGTACATGTTCTCAATGATGAGACCTAGTCATTATTATGCATAAACACTAACAAACATAAAAAGATCAAAAATAAAAACTAGGTATATATATCAACTTCCCTCCCAAGCAACAGTTCCAAAACTTGTTGATGCAAGTTGGTCACACCAATAAATAAAACCTAACTCCATACAACTAAACTTTTAATGCTAGTAAGAAAGGATCATATCCATAAATAGTGTGTGATTAGCTTTTTAAATGAACAAATTGGTGTAAAGGATTAGTGAGGGGATTTTGACTAAATTCAATTGATGTAATGAAATAAAATTAAACTATGGAAGACAAACCAAACAAAAAATTATTAGGTTTTTAATTCAGTTCTCGGTTCAATCTCAACCTTCACATAAATATACATAGTCAATAGTAAGGTTATCCTTATACCTCTCTTTAAAACTATTAACCTTAAATTAATGACAAGCTTTGTTAATCCCAAATTTCCCTTAGATTTTAACTAATTTAAACAAACTTTTTGATTTGGTCTAATTGTCAAATAACCTAAAATAAGCTCTTTAGATTTTGTGTGACAGATGGATTATGGATTGGGAAAATAGGATAATCTAAGCAATAATCATAAAAGCAATAATCCTTAATGATGCATGACCATTAGGTTACCACATATGAATCAAAATTACAATAATTATGAATTGTAATCATAATTGGAGCAATGAATCCGTACATGAATAATCTCATAGACATATCTAAATTGTTCATACATAAATTCCAAACTTTAAATATAGAATATCATATTTAATTAAAATATAGGGTTAAGAGTAACATCACTGAGATTGATCAATGAATAAACATATTAACTAGCCTCAATATCACCTTTAAACTAAAAAAAAAAAGAAGAATAGTTATTCTTAGCTCTCAAAAGGAAAGAAATTTGTATCCCTTTGTGTCTCTAATCTATATATACCGTATTTTTCCTCTTAATTGACTTTTGTAATATAAAATTAGGGTTGTATGATTATACATAGTCAGTTAAAAAGGCATGTAAGTGACAGTATATATTAATTTTCCAAAAATTATGGAGTTGAACATCCATAGTTAGATACATAACCAAGATACTTATATGACTATATAAGTCTCTAAGTATGCATGTAGGTCACGGAGATGGCTAGAACAATGTTTTCAGGTTTGTAAACATTTTAAACAACTTACACAATCCTATACTCAGCCTTCTAAGTTAGATAATTGAGCATGTACACTTTTACATAGGCGTGTATGCTATAGTGACTTTAATTCTTCCATTCTTTGTACCATTTTCACCCTAGTTCATCTTTTTTCTTTTACACTCAACAAAGGCAAATAAGACCAAAAGTCAGTATAACTGCACCAAGGATGTGAATTTAGCTCATTTTTTATTTTTCCTCCAACTTTTATCTAAACCAAAATATGAACCAAAATAAGTATCATATATGCATAATAAAAATTGATAACTGGGAGTTAGATAATAAGTAGATAATCAGTCAAGCACTTATCATTGGAGAAGCTTATGATCAGATACAAACATATGTTAATGCTAATCCAATAAATTAGCTTTTAAGGAACTAAAGGAACCATTCTTTAAGTTCCTGCACTCAAGATATAAGTAATCATTACTCATTACTAAAACAAAAATCAAGAATCCAATGGTTAGAAGAAGGTTACATAAACACCAAGTTTTTCAATAATGTAGTCATATAAAAAGAACTCCAATAGGATTATTCTCCTAAAGATCTAAATGAGGAAGTGATATGAAGACAAGAGAATTTTCTCATTATAGTACATGAACCTTTTTAGAAGTTACATAAAAACGCCATTAACCGATCTTAAATAAGCAAGAAGAGGAGCTTATTAAGTATTTTAGCCTTAAAGATGTAGAGAATATTGTATTCTCCATGAATCCTAACAAATCTCCAAAGCTAACTGGCTTAAATAGATTTTCTTTCTAAAATCCTAGAACCAGGTGAAAGATCTTATTATTAAATGTGTTCTATAGTTCTTCTCAAATAGGGTCATGCTAAAGGAGCTAAATAAAACAAACATCACATAGGTTTTGAAATTCCATTTATGAATATAGGCCCATTTCCAACTATAATTTGATCTATAAAATAATATTTGAACGTCTGGCTAATAGATTCAAGGAAGCTTTAAGCTTAATTGTCAACCACTGTTAAAGAGCATATATCAAAAGTAGGAATATAGGGGATAATATACTCCTTACAAAAGAATTTTTCAAGAATTACCATAAGAGGAATGGTCCTAAATTTTATACAATCAAGTTCGATGTTATTCAACACACCTTAGAAGTTTTCAAGGTTTCGCCCACATTGAAACTATTTTATTTAGTGTGCTATGCAATAACATTCCCACTAAATTCTCAAAGGAGTAAGGGGGTATCAAATAAGGATACCCTTTATACTTATATCTTTTAAAATTTTGTTTAGAGTTTTCAACAATATGTTATTGCTTAAAGGAATAGTAGATTTATGTTATTGGTAAATGTATAGAGGAATGGTAGATTTATCTTTCATCACAAATGAAAGGAACTAAGTATTGCTATCCTATCCTAGGCAAATGATTTGTAACTTTTGATTGGATTCAATTTTTACTCTCTAAAAACCAACAAAAATCTCTCAAAGCTTAGTATTAACACCAATGCAAATCACCTTAAAATGTCTACTAGCTATAAAACATAAGATGAAAGATTTAAATAACTAATAAAGACTTATTTCATAAGGAACAACAACTAAAAGAACAAGTGGCTATTGTATGTAGGAAGGCTTCAATTTGTAGCATCCATACTAAACAATCTGCAAGCGTACTAGATGCCATACTATCCCTTTAATAAAAGAATTAACAAAGAAATTAAGAGAATATTGAAGAACTTCCTATGATTAAGGCAAGCTCAGAATCACCATAGAGCCAAAGTGAAATGGAAAGAGACATGTAAATGAAATGAAGTAGGAATTTTAAAGATAAAATCATTCCAAATTATAAATAAGGTCTTAATGATTAAGAAGATATGTAAAATTCTCAATGAAAAGGAATAAATCTAGTTTAAATGGATCCCTAGATACAATCTGAAGGAGAAAATTTTCTAGAAGAAGTAACCTAGTGTACGAACATCTTAGACTCTCAATCCATCCTTAACTAAGGGATACTCTAAAGACTATTATCTAAGATAAAATAGGGAATGGAGAGACCACTTCTTTTTTGTATAACAACCAAAGTTTGTTGATTGACTTTTTCTATATGTGTCAATTATGAATTAACCTTAAATCCACATATTATCAGCAAGTACGGGTCGATCCCACAAAGGCGATGAATACTAGGTGTTACCATCGTTCTATTATCTAGTCTACAAGTTTGGTTTTTATTTTTAACCAAAGAAAATAAAACTTAAGCAAATAAAATGAAATAGTTAGCAATATTGAACAAAGAAATAAGAAATCACTTAGGAAATTACCTATATAGAGAATTAGTGTCTAGGTTTTGAATTCCCCTAAAAACCGTTAACTAGTTGATTTTTTATCATGCACTTGTTTTATAGACTATTGGAACGTGGAAATTCCTATAGTATGCTAATAACTCTCTTGAGTCTAATAACAACTAATCCTAAGATTATCAACTGAATTACTCATGTTAAAGTTTATAGGATTGTGATCGGGTAAGTTTTAATCTTATAAACCCTCAATATTTCGTAAGCGCACAGTTTGTAGCGTAGTATTAAAGTTTCCCATCCTACGAGAAAGGAGAGTAATATAATCTTAAAATATAAGGCCAAAAAGCAATAAAACTGAAAATGAATGATGAAATAAAAATTAATTACAATAATTGAGTTCAATCAATCAAATCAGAAATTAAACACAAAATTATTAACAAGTGAGTGATATGCAATCACAATAGAAATCAACTTAAGGAATTTACCAATTTATGAGAAAAAGGATTTTACTTATCATTAATGTTAACCTAGCTGAATTTGTGTCAATGGAGTGTCGGTTATAGACTATCCTAGGGTTGATTACTCTATTTTGAGTTATAACCATTAAACTCTAAATTATAAACCCTAATTAGATTATGAAATTTGCAATCTCTCAATTCACAAATTATCCACAACCCTAATTAGATCTGAAGCACTATAATAAACCATAGGAACATCACATATGATCTCTCTCCACACAATTACCAATATGATTTGTCATGGTTTCTATTAAATCACCTAACATTCATTAATCCGATTTAATCATTTTTCATTCAGGTAAACCTCTCAGTTTATTACCGAATTATGCAAGAATGCAATCAAATAATGACATTCATCTAATAAACACAACTAACTAAATTATCATTAAATCAAAATAAAATCCTGAAGGAGAGTTTAGAACATCATCAATATTCAAAATCTATCACCATGTTATCCATCTCAATTCTATACATAAATAAAATCGAAACGAAAAGGAAAAAATGACTTAGAATAGACTTTGGAAGGTAGCAATGTTAGGAAACCTCTTGATCCGGGAAGCATGTCTAGTTAGCTTTGTCTTCCTCTTCTTCCTCTTCCTTCTTCTTTTCCCTCTCTCTCGATATTCTCTCTTTATTTTTTCAAGTGTGGCTAATGCAGAAAGCTCCTTTTTGCTACTCTTAATGTTCTTTAAATAGTTTTTTATGTTTTGGGAAACCTTAAGGTCTTTTCAAGGTATGAAAGGTTCAAAAAGTCCCTCAAAACATGAAGTTCGTAAATGATTGCACGTCTGCCTTATGGAGGCCACATTTATGTGCCATTGTTTTAGCTTGAATGTCTTTTGAGACTCCTCCATTCTTCGATGTTGACCCTGAAATAGTAGCAAACATATCAAGGTACCTCAAAAGCATAATATTTAAGCTCAAAAGCTTGTACTAACCCATAACACACTTAAAACACTAATAATTAACAAACTAACAAAATTATAACCTAAACATATACTAAATGATCAAATTAAAAGCTAAACGCATATCAAACTATGCCCTAAAACATGTTGCAATTTACACTTATCAACATCCTCACACTTAAATGTTTGGGTGTCCTCAAGTAAACAAAACAACAATCAACACAAAAACGCAAAGCACACAATGCAATAATGAGGCAATGGCTTCAACTTCCTAAAAAAATTTAAGTCTAAACATAATCATTCAAGTTGTTCCAAATTATTAAGATGAAAAATCTATGTCTAGGAACTCTGGACTAAATATAAATATTAATCAAAACTTAAATGTCAAGTTTATTTGCCCCTTTCAATTGTACACACACTGTAACATCCCCTCACCAATAGGAAGGATATATTGGTAAATTGCCATGTTTAGGAGTGTATAAATGTATAGTGAGATATGCATGCATTCATATATGCACATGCAT
>JANQBM010650353.1:0-15563 GCA_025594535.1 Erythroxylum domingense | reverse complement strand
TCCCAGCAGGTACCACATTCACTTCTGGTGACTAATTAATTTTTTTACTTTCCACATTGCTCTGATGCTTCACCTATAATGAATATACAACTTCTATACATTGAAGGCCAACTGTCGATATGGATTTCAACCAATTTGCTTATGTTCCGAGCAACAAGAAGACAGTTCTAGGATCTCGCAGCCGCTAAATTTTTAGAAATCATGTAAACGAAATTCGTATCAGTTCGGGATTTAGAATCTGTTTAATTGCAGGAAATGGTCTTCGTATTTCAAAGGTAGTAGGTGGATTTTCAGTCCCATCATTTATTGGTTGACATTCATTATAGCTGTGGTATTGACATGGAAACGTTTCTTTTTTAGGATCCATAGAAGGTTTCACTTTTCAACTGACGCCTGAAGGACTGCCACCAATGCCCTGGTGTTCTTCCTGTCACATTCTTGTAATTTGAGTTGATTCCATGCAGAAATCTCCTAGCACCATTGTGTTAACAAACACTGAACTACTTGTCAAATAATAAGTACTGAAATACATTAATTGTTATGACCTTGGAATTTTAACCTGTTGTATGATGGATTCAGGAATTATAAATCATTTTTAAAAGCATATTACTTGCATTAGCTTTGCCTATTTGAACAAGTAGGAAGAAATTGCTTCATTTTGAATGCAAATTAATCCATCACTGATGTTTCTTGTTCAGCGCTTTGTGTAACTTCCTTTTATAATTTAGTTCTTTGGACTGTTCTCCAATAGCTGGAATTATATAATCCAGCCCAGCACGAAAGGTTTGACGGCCAAAGCCTCTGCCAAGGTCGAATTCAGACTGCATGCCCTGCTTATAGGAGGTTTCGGATCAGCCCGGACAATTACCATACATATCCAGCTAGCATTGGCCCTTCATCTGCTTGGATCTAGTACTTGTAGCTTTAGGCATCATAAGTGACAGGATATACCCACGAAAGAGAACAACAATATTGAGTGGGCTAGGGATCACCTTCCCAACTCCGGTTGGCACACACGTTTACTACTAGGGGCACACAACAAATGCTAACCATCCGCCCTCTTGCTTAAGAAATGCTTTACGAGAAAAAGAGCATATTAATAGATATATTGCAATTTACTTACCAAGGTATGCTTTGTGATCCCTAAAGAATCATATATGCAGCTGCAGGGATAATTCATTGTAGGTGAAGTAGGAGGTAGTTTTTGTTATATTTTAATATAAAATCTATAATATGAACTTGAATCTTATTATCAAGAATAAAACTTAATTAAAGAAGGATTGAGGTGTTGTGGTTCGTTTTGGAATTTTGCCTTTTAAGATATGCATATAAGATATCTACCTTTTCGAATGATGAGATATTAGAAAAAAAATTCTTATGTTTTTTTGGTACTATTGTCCGTAATTTATATATAGTTTTTCTAATTTGTCTTGAGTTAGAAATATAATAATAGGGTATTATATATATATAATAGTGTGTGCGTTTAGAATGGACTGCAAGTCCTGCCAGCATCTACACCAATGCTTCAATTTATTCCCTCATGAGACCACCTTTACCGAAGATATCTTGGTATTCATTAGTGTGGCATAAGGGTTCAAACCCAAGGTATGCCTTTATTTTGTGGTTAGCTATCCTTAATAAGCTGCAGACTAGGGATCAACTCCTTTATACCTACATTCAAAATCATTGCTCCCTGTGCCACTCGGATAATGAGTCTACCAATCACCTCTTCTTTGAATGTCCCTTTTCCAACTCCGTGTGGTCACACTGTCTCAGCCACTTTCATCTAAACATTCCACACCCGCAAAACCTCCAATCCATCTTACTTTGGTTTAACCACCCTCAAAGCTACAGAACCATTGACCTTACCCTTTTTAGTATCCTTCTCTCTGTTACTCTTTACACCATATGGTCTGAAAGAAACCTTAGAACCTTTCAAAATGCTACCATGGAAGTGGGCAACATTACTACTAAAGTGATCTTCCTAGTAATGGAACAAGTCAGCTCAAACACTGTGAGAAGGTAAATAGAGGGTTTTGGTTGTTTTCTTATTATTTCTCTATTTTTGCATGTCTGGACTTTGGCGTGAACAACATAACTTAGCCCCCTAATCGGCAATATTCATCCTCTGCATCCCAGGTGTGGCCTTCCCTACTGATTCGGAATTCACAGATGCTCTCCCTACATCTATTAGCTGAGAGGTTTATTAGGCTCTGTCTTGGTTTGTTGCTTGAGTCTTTTGCAAGCATTGTTGTATACTCGATTAGCTGCTAAGTGATATGATGTTGGTGTAAGCTGTGGTTTAGCTTGCTCTTGTATTCTTGTATTATGGAACCGTCAGGGTCCCTTATGTTTTTGGTAGCCCCTTCAAGATAAGTACCCGACTGCCATCCTTGGCAAACTTGCTGTACATAAATTTTTTAATTTCATTTATATCACTAACTGATTTACCAAAAAAAAGTCCACTAAAATTCTAACAATCTCTCACATAAACTACATATACATAAAATTATTTATAATTATATATCATAATAAACCTTATGAACTCAAAATTACAATTATTATGAAATCATCTTTAAACAATCTTGTCCATCAATCATATCAATATGGGATCAAAGTACTCTTTGCTATAATTTTTATGACCAAACCCATGAGTAGTCACATACATCATTATAATTAATGACATAGATAAGTATGGATATATAGCATGAAAAATTTCGTGTTATGTGATCTTAACATGCGTATTTTCAATTAGTCTTACCTTATTCCTTAGTGAGATTGAGCTTATTGAAATCAAAGTGTAAACTTGCAAAATCCTTCATATTGTAGTATTAAATCATAAAAATTTATAAGACATTTTTATATCCTTAATTATCGATAAACACAAACTTCCACTAAACTAATATATCATCAAATGATAACAACCATATGAGCAGTGTGCTTATAAAAGTCCTTAGGTAGCGAACCTTTAGTTGGAGGATTTGTAATTATAGAGTTTGTCCCAATATGTTCTATAGACACTTGCTACTCTGAATTCTTTCTTTAATAACTACAATCTTAATGTAAATTTGCTTTATGAATGTTTACTTAGGACTCTTTTAAGAAATAATTTTTTAGTAAGCTTGTAGATAGAACCTAAAGTGGATTTACGACTATTTTGGCATCTTGTGAAATTGAAGCTAAAATATCTAATGATCTCTAATTGACTTGATCTCTTGTGTGAGAGCATCTACTCTTTTGTTCTCGTTAGATACTACATAATCCTTTTGTTTGCATTTCAATGATCAATTCTTGGATTGCTCAAAATATCTATCCTACATTCCAACAATGTAACATCTGGATGCATTCATACCTAAAAATAAATTAGTCTTCTTATAGTTAAAGCATAAGGAATCTTTTGCATTCCTTTAGTTTCTTAATCATTCTTGGGGTATTGAGACTAAATTTGTCTTATTTAACAATAAGAATATTACTTAATTTACTATCTTGCATGTTAAATCTCATAAGTATCTTTTCGATATAGTTCTTTCGAAATAATTAAGAATACACGAGACTAATCTCACTATATCTGAATCGCAAATACAAAAGAGGTGTCATTAAGATCTTTCATCTCGATTTATATAATAAGCCTATATCTTTGCTAGTTAACAGTATGTTATCAACATATAAAACCAGAAAAATATGCTATCTCTATAAAACTTGTAATAGATATAATCATTAACCAAGTTTACCTCAAAACCAAAAGAGATGAAAATTTGGTCAAACTTGTAATACCATCGATGAGAAGCTTACTTAAGTTTATAAACACAATTTTTAATTTACAAATTGTCTCTTTTGAATCTTTAGAAACAAAATTTTCAGGTTGCTCCATATAATTTATGTCATCAATATCACCATTGAGGAATGTTATCTTCACATTAATCTGATATAACTTACGATCAAAGTGTACCACAAATACCATTATAATCTTGAAATAGTCTTTCAATGAAATCAATGAAAAAGTTTCTTTATAATAGATGCGTTCCTTTTTAGTAAAGCTTAGGGTCAATAGGCTCAGTCGAATTGATCATGCTTTGGACTGAACTTGAACTTGGGTTGTTCAATCTAACCTCACTTGAAACCTAAATATATCAAGTATAAATATGACATCATTTTAAATAAAATGATGTTCTTTTTCAAATTTTAAATTAATAAAAGAAAATAATTGGGTTTATCAGGCTTTAGGATGCCTAAGCTCGATTGGGCTTAGGCTCAGGTTGTGAGGCTCAAGTTTCAAGTTAGGCTTGGACCCAAACATAAATTTTCGATGTTAAAGCTTGGCCCCACCCAGTGCTAAGCCTAGTAAAACCCTTTACGATAAGATGAGCTTCGTATTTTCCCATTGCCTTTTGAATCTCTTTTAATCTTAAATGTCCCTTTGTAATCAATAGATTTTACATATTCAAGCAATTCAATAAGATCTCAAAAATCATTGTCTTTATAGACTTAATTTCCTCATTCATGACATCAATTCACTTTTGAGAATTAGTGTTTTCAATTGGCTTTGCGGAAGTTGATTGGAAAATCTTTCACTGTTCTCAATGTTCATATCATATTCTTAGAGAAAGACAAAATAATCATTCATAATTGCATTTCTCTCTCTAATGGATATTCTTAATGACATTTACATTGTTGAGTTTGTCCTTTAAGAATATTCAATTGATCTTGATTAGGGAGATTTTCAACATTATTCTCTTGAGTTGCTTCTTGAATGATATTACGAATGATAACTTGATTATGGTCAGTACGTAGGAGGATAAATGAATTCCTTTTCAAAAACAAAGTCTCTAACCTTATTTCCCCCATCATACTCAACATCCTCGAGAAATTAGCATTTCCCATCTCAAAAATATATTTCCTTGTGGGATCATAAAAATTTGTACTCTCTTCATCGCTCAGAATATCTAATGAAATTACTTATTTGGCCTATAAGGCCTTACCTTAGTTAGATAATCCCAAATATGAAAATGCCTTATACTACGCTTTTTATGGGTCTATAATTTATAAGTGGTTTTAGTAGTTGTCTTTGTTAAACTCTATTGAGGATGTAAGTCTTTTAATGCCTCTCCCAATGGTAAGATAGTGTGAATAATCATACTCTTTACTATGTCCTTCAATATTGTGTTTTGTCTCTTAGTAACACCGTTCATGAAAGGGTTCCCTGACATGGTGTACTGTAGGACTATGCTAAATTCTTTTCGAAATTTGGTAAATAGTCTTAGATGTTATTTACCTGAACTATCATTTATGCCATAATTTATACCACCATGATCATATATAATGTTTTTATTCCTTTTGCTAAGTTGATACTCAACTACAACTTTGAAAACTTTGAACATGTCCAATGACATCTCATGAATGAGATGGAAGTACCTATTAACATAAGCAATCATCTATAAACATAATAAAATATTTTTGACCATTCTAAGAAGGTGTAAAAAAATGATCTATAAATATCTGTATGGATTATTTCTATGATGTTTGGGCACATAACCTCTTTATGTTTATTAACTTCCCTTTAAAACACTTGATACAAGCTTAAAGATTTAATAGATCAAGTGGATTAAGAATTCCATCCGATATAAGCCTTAATTTTTTGTTTAAAGATGTATCCTAAACTTTTATTCTATAATGAAACATAATTATCATTTGTTAATTTTCTTTTTGTATATTGAGAATTAATATGCAAGGATTCATTAGATGAGGCAATTGTATCAAGTATAAGTTATCTTATATTGATAAAGAATCGGAATCAATTAGTTTAGATCATGAAAAAGACTAAATTATCTATTTCCAAAAGAACAATAATAATCGACATTGTCTAATACAAAAATACAGACCAAATTCTACCTAAAAGATGGTACAACATAAATCTCTTTCAAATTCAAATAATATCTAGTCATATATGATAACCTAAAAGTCTATATTGTCTTAAATTCAATTGCCTAGGTACTAAAATTAAATTAACCTAAAAACAAATCAAAGAAAGAAACGTATCTTTCTTTATGTACCAAGTATGATACTTGGTATTACTCCTTTTTCTTGTGAGAAGTCTTCTTACAGAAGTAGCAAGCAAATTCCTCAGTTTATTGTTGTTGTTCTTTTATACTACTACTTTTGTGATCCATAATTTCTTTATCTTTCTTTCATTTCTTATTATTGTCCTTAGACATAGAAGTCATGTGAGCACTGTCACCCTTTTTTTGCTTTGATTTCTCTTTTTCTTGCATATAATATTAAATGACCTCATTAAGAGTCTATTTCTCCTTTTGATAGTTGCATCTAAATTTAAATTGACTGAATTGTATGGAAAGAGATATCAAAACTCAATATAAGTCTTTAAAAATCTTTAACTTTAGTGCTTTTAGTTTTGAAGTAAGATGTGTCATTTCTAAAATTTACTTCTTGATGTTTTCATTACTCTTATATCTCATAGAAGTAAGATCTGCCAAAAGAGTACCTAGTTTTGCCTTTTCATTTTTAGCAAACCACTACTCAAGTTTTTTAAGGAACAATTGATGTCCTTTCTTCAGACATTGTGCCCTTGAATATTTCATGATCATAAAACTCATGCACTTTGGGCGTTTTCTCTTATCCCAACTCCTCTTATCATTCGAGCAACTTGCATCCATAAGAGTATATAGTCGCCCAATTCGAAGAGTAAGGTCTAGAATCATGTAGTCAAGAATGATCATGATGTTCTCTTTCTAAATTTTAAAGTATGTGCTATCCAGAGCAAGTATAAAGTTAACATTGGATAATGTGGTAGCAAAAGTATTTACTAAATGGAGAACAAAAATAAATAAAGCAATATAGTTACAATTAAAATTTGAATGCAATATAATGAACAAATTTAAATAATGTAACCTCATTATAAGATACCTAGTATAACATTGAAATTTAGTCTTTAGACAAAAATATCAATAAATAAGTGGTACTTTTGATGTAGTGATCAAACATTGATAACAAGTTTTTGTAAAAAAAAAAAGCTTTTTTGGACTGATTTATAGTTTACATGGAAAGTTGAATAATTTATAGTTTAGAAAACGATGACCAAGATGATCATCACATATGAGGTTACAGTTTTATTTCAAATGTTTAATTACCATAAGATCGTTTTTCCATATAAGCTCGTTTTCCTTTGTAATTTAAGGGCACTAGGGCAATTTTAGACTTAATCCTCACTCTGATAAAAGAGCTTTAACCCTCAAAATAGTCCTTTTCTCAAAGATAATTGACACCATCGTTTGAAACAATGAGAAAACAGATTAAGAAAAAAAAAATCCAAAGTGTCACCATCAGCAACCTAATTTAATGGGATGTGGCTATTAGTGGAAGTCCTAAAGGGAAACTCTAACTCTTCCCTTGTATCAAATCACTAATCAGTTACAGAAAATTTAAACCTGAAAAGAAAGTACACGTTAAAGTCAAACTCCCAAATTGAAAAAGTGCATTAGAAAAGTTCCTGGAGTGCACTCCATTGGCATTATGGGCATGACCAACATAAGGGCTGCAAATTCTCATTACCAACACGCAAGTCTATTCTCGGTTTCATGTCACTTGCCTTCTTATCTTCATTTAGTTGATTATACATCATAAGATTCTGCATTATCCTTCTTTTTCTCCTATTAGGTGATTGCAACATCAAGAACCCGTATGTGTAAAAGGAAGATTTCAAGGATTAAACTGACTGATTTTGAACATGGGGTTCATCAGATGTTCTTCATAATTCTGCAACCTGATTAATTACAGGGTTTGTTGTTTGCTTCATTTCCATGCAACTAAAAAACTTTGAGAACTACTATATATGAAGATATCACAGTAGTCTAATTCTTATTTTGAAGAAACAATAAGAATGAGGTAAATTCATGAGATCTAACTCAAGAAAGCTTCAATTAATTCAATAAGAATGTTCCGACCTAATATACATGAACTCAAGCAACATACAAAGGCAAGCCCGCTTTCATGGTCTCTACAACAAGGCAAATAATTCATATCACACGAGTGGCTTGACGTAATGGTTGATTTGATTGCTCCATAACGTGATTAAACCCCTCACTAGTCACTGGTTCTTATACGAGCATTAGACGTAAGGAATATATATAGGGTCTCTCGCCTCAGTGTCATATAGGAATGGAATAACTTTAGGAATTGGTTGAGTTGGTAGAGTGGGGGGCATGAGCTTAAAAGGTCTTGTGTTTGAATCATCCTACTTACACTCTTTCAATCGATCGAGTCTGTCGTATAGGACTCGTCTAGTGTGAAGTACCCGATTAGCGTGATTTGCAGGTATTGTATTAATCTGGAGGTTTACTCAGAGCGCATCTAAAAGATAGTAATTACGGGTTCCTCCGTTCTAAAAAAAATATCAATTTCAATTTTAGAGTAAAATAATATCAAAATTGTATAAATAAAAATACTCTTAACACTAAAGTATATAATGTTTGGTTAATATTGTGGGTATGATCTCGATTAATTTTTACTTAATTCTTATATTGCAGGAAATTTTCTTAATTGTGAGAGGTTTTCATGCAAAGAAAACTTATTTTATCCTTACCAAGTGAATTTAAAAGACACATAGTTAGTAGCTAAGAGGAAGTTCATCTTAGGAAGAAACCAATAGGGATTAGCTGGTTAAAGAGAAGTAAAGTCCTACTTGTTAAAAAAAGTCTAGTCGAACCCTAGGAAAAAGATGGTAACGTGGGCATTCGTTGAAAGAGGAGAACGTTCACTCAAAGGAAGAAGGAAGAAAAACAAGAAAAGATAAAAGGATCGTAAGCTGGACTTGCAACCTGAAGTAGAGATATCAGAGAAGAATTTATCAACTCTTAGTCGGTGTGAAGCAGAGAACTCCCTAGTAGTGATGGATTCCATCTTCTATTTGTAGTTTGAGTAATTGATAATAGTTTTAGTATAATGAATTTTGTTTACAATGGAGTGGTTATTTCTAATGTTTTAAAAACCGGACTGAAAGTTAAACCAATAAGATAAGAAATTTAAGGTTTAAAAGATTCAATTGATGTTAGATAGTTATAAAATTAGATAAAGATTAAATAAAATTAAAGAATTTAGAGTATGCTTGAAAGAGATTATCCTTATCAGTTGAAGAATTTGAAGTTTAATTTAAAAAATAAATTGTTAAATAAAAATTAATTGATTTATTTTAGTTTATAAAAACTTATTAATATACGAACATTGACCGATTAATTAATAAAGTAATCATTTTTAATAATAAGAGTTATTACAATAAATTGAATTGAAAACTGAATCAAAAAGTGAATAGCTTAAAATTTTTACGATTGAATCGATCGACCCACTTAAATTTCTAAATCATCGGTCGTTTTTGTTCCCATGCATTAAACAGTAAAATTAGGGTTGCGGTAGGTATTGACTTTGATTGTGATTTTAACTTGTTTTATGACATCACTATCTTAAGGTTGATTTTGATTAATTATTTGATTGATGATCATTGGTTAATAACTAATGAAACCAATAAAGTATAGCTTATGATTAGTGAAAAGCATGTCAAAGTACAAAATCAATCCCATATGGTAGTTGCATCGTAATTAATTAACTTTTAATTTTGAATCGTACATTAATTTTAATAATTTTTGATATTAAAAATTTTGAACCGTTTAACTTTTTAGTTTGATTAACTTTAATAATTCTTGTTATTAAAAACCGATCAACTTATTAATTAATTGGCTCATTTTCATAAATTAATATGTTCTTATAAACTGAAATAAATCAATTAATTTTTATTTAACAATATCTTTTTAATTAAACTTAAATTCTTTGATGAATAAGGGTAATTTTTTAATTATATTTTAAAATTTTTAATTTTGTTCAATTTTGTAGCCGATTTTATGACAGTCTAATACTGGCTGAATCTTTTAAATCTTAAATCTCTTGTCTTATTTCAATTTTTAAAACATTGGTACAATCTTATTTGGTTAATGAGACAATAGGTCTAAATTCTGAAATTAATTAAGATGTCCAAAGCTCTCTCAACTCGACAACTGTTTAAACAAACAAAATCAACATCTCAAGTAAATATTATACCAAAGATTCATGCGTACAGACACTACAACAAACGGGCTATTTGGCAACAAACTTATTAGCGACGAAACCATTTTCGTCACAAAACATACTGTGATGAAAAAAAGAAGTCATCACTAAAACTTGTCGTTTACTGACGTAAAAATCAAGCGTCGCTGATTACAAATTATTTAGCGATGAATATAATTAATAGTTGTCAAATGGTAAATATTTGGTGACGAAAAACACTATTCGTTGCCAAACACTTTTTTTTGCAACGAATTATATCAATCGTCACTAAATATGTTTTACATTTCGCGAGGATATGCATTAGCGTCATTAATTAAGAGTACATATTTTGCGACGAACATTCTCTTTAGTCGTAAAAACTTTAGCATTTTGCGACAATTTATCAAAGCATCACTAAATGTCCAATATTTAGCGACACCATTTTTGTAATCGTCACAAAATGTCCGACGTACAGTGACGAATTACGTAAAACGTCGTTGAATGCTATACATTCAACGACGATTTTTCTAAGCGTCACTAAATGTCTAGTATTTCGTGATGAAATTTTGTAATCGTCGCAAAATGTCCAACATATAGTGATGAATTACGTAAAATGTTGTTGAACGTTTGCAATTGGTGACGAATTTGTAAATCGTCGCTAAATGATTTAAATTTGCAAAAAATTTATTATAATCTATCATAATTAATTAAGACACGTTTTATTCAAGATTTTATTTTAATGTTTAGAACGTATTATTAGAAAAAATTCAACATAATTTGAAGTGTTTTAACACTTAAAATTAATTAATTTATCATTAGTATTTACAAAATTGACAAAATAAGTTATAAAAAAGTTAATTAATTTTATGAATATAATAATATGATATAACAGAAAAATACAGTTATAGAATAATAAAGTACGAAGTTGTTCCTAGAAGTTACCTAAATCATATAGTTATAGAACCAGAACAATAACAGTCCACAGTCAATAGATCGCAAGTTGATCTCTAAGTAGTAGATGTGTTGTTTGACAAATTATTACAGATACAACAATAAATAAACTTTAAAGTTGAGTTCAATTGATTGACTCGCTAACTGACAATAAGATATTTATTTTTTTGGATTCTAAGTAACAAGTAAGTCGGTAAAAGTAAATGAGTCCCCGATGTCTGGATTCCCCAGAAGAGTCCTTGCAAGTTCAAATTCACCAATTGAAACAGTAATAGTTTTTCCCTCAACTATAGTAGGGTTTGTCACACCCTCTTCTGAAAGCTTTTTTGCTATCTCTAAATTTGAAGAGGATGGAGTGAAATGATCGATAGATTTAGAATCTAAAACACAATCAGTATAGAAGTTATATATTATCATATTAGTAAACTGTTAAATAAACTAATATTGGAGTGAAATGCATACGTGCAGGAGTAGATGGAGTATTTAAAATTGATAAATTCGCCAAATGAACCGATTTTTCTTTACAGACTGTTGTGACATCGCTCCCGCTACCATGGGCATACATGTCAAATTCATGATTGAAGGAAGATTCAAATAACATGTAGTATAAACCATCAAATGTGAATATATATAATAGCTTCATAAAAGGAAATGAGATGTATATAATAAAGGAAGTGACGTTGTTCGGATGATACTAAATACCTTGTTCCAGAAGATCAACCATGGAAGGTTTACGAGGAATTCGTATGATATGTGAGATTTCTTTTTCAGTTTTAGTTTGTTCAATATGGACATTTTTTTCACATTCCTCCCGACCGAATGAATTAGGGCTATCGTGAACTAGTCTCCATGTCGACATTCCTTCATTAAGAAATTAATGTTTAGAGGTAAATGCAGATGTACGTTGATTTAGAATAAAACGATAATATGTTTAAGTCTAATTATGATTACTAATGAAATTACTTAGGTTTAGAACTGAATGGATTGCCTAGAGCATAAAATGCAAATCATTACAGAAATATTATTGAACACGTTATAGATATGACAAACTCATCCCAAGAAGCAAGTTTAGAAAATTTAGTACATATTGTGTTGAGTTAAACACTTTTGATATGCAAATCGTAACAGAAATATCATCGAACACTTTACAAACATGACAATGATATCCCAAGATTCAAATGCAAACTATATGTTTTCCCTTCCATAACTCATATTAACACAGTCCACGCTCCCCAACGACAATGTGCAAATAACATAACACAAAGAAACAAAAACAATTACAAAACATAAAGAAATCAACTTCAACACTGCAAAAAATACCCTATGTATAGATCTACACAAAAAATGTCCAGATCTATTGTATAAACATAAATATCACAATTTTATCACATAAACTTGTCAAACAAAGAGCCGATCTAGTCAGTAACAGATTTATAAAATGAAGATCACGTCAAATGAAAATACAGAACATAGTAATAAAGAAGTTAGAGCATTGCAGACTATGTTTTGATCAAGTGACTAGCTTGGATACGTGCGTAAGATGTCAGAGATTGTTGGTTTTGGGATGTTTGTTCGAGACTATAGAGGAAGAAAGGTTTGGAATTACCTGATTAGGGTTTTTAAAGAACAATAAAGAAGGGTTTTGGCGACGTTTCAAAAAATGAGTCGCCAAATCAAACTTTTTAGCGACGATTTGACATATTCGTAACGTATTGTTGTACATTTTGCGACGGTTAGAGGTAATTTGTTGCCCAAGCGTGGTATAAACGGCAAATCACGACACAATTTCATTTCGTCGCAAAATGCTGCGTCCGTTTACGATGAATAAAGTTATTGTCGCAAAATGTGCCCTATCCGAATGATTATAACTATGTCATTTTTGCCTTATGCCAAACCTTTTTGTGACGATTTGTGTATATCGTAGGTAAATGATTGTCTTTTATTGACGACTTATGTATTCGTCGCGAAATGTTGAGACATTTAAAAAATTTTAAGCTTTTCGACGACGTTTGTCTAAAGTGAATGCTTTTGTCATGTGAGGAAGGCGTCAGCGATAGGTGGTATGTAGGAGAGGTTTTTGTTGATTCAGAAGGTTGTTTCAACTAGAATGACGACAAAGGCTTCTATGTTGCATTTATTTGAAAACCTAATACAAAAAGATGCCGTTTTTGTATTATTATTAAACGACATCGTTTATTGTTTATTGTAGTTATTTAAAAGTTGTCTTAATTTATTTGCTACAATTTGTTGTATTTAGTCAATAATCGTCGGATGGAGCGAGTAATAGATTGTTCTTCGCTAAAGGTCGGCGGTTCATAAATAATTTTAAATAAATTTATTTTCCTATTCTAAATAAAAAATAATTTGAATTAAAAATTTAGTGATTCAATTCAAAACTATTCGGAATGACCAATAGGTTAAATGTTGAAATAAAATAAGATTGTCTTTAAATTATACATTTTCATTAATACATTTTTAAAAAAATTATTTGAATAAAAGAAAATTTAAATTTTTTAATGTATATAATAAGAAATTGAAATATTATTATAAAAATATTTGTAACAAAATAGTTTAAAATATTAGTCATTTCGATCCCAGAAAGTAAGCAAATGAAGAATAATTGCATATATAATTGACAACATTAAATTTTAAATTTGTTATTGGTATTAGGAAAAACTAATATAAGAAAATACTTGGGTATTTGCGACGTTTATCAAATTTCATAGCGAAATCTTTAAGATTATGAGACGATTTAGAGGATTAGTAGGGAAATGTATTCTATATTGCGACGATTTATAATTTTCATTGCAAAAGATTTGATTTTGCGACGAATATAGTGTTGTAGCAAATTGTGCCGCATCATAATAGTCATAACTATGTCGTTTTTACGTTATAACAAACCTTTTTGCGATGATCTGTGTTTATCGTCGCTAAATGTTTAGGTTTAAACGACGATTCATGGTTTCGTTGCGGAATGTTACAATGTTAAAAAAAATTAAGTCTCTCGTTTTTCCTCCGAATTTTTCTCTCTTCTATGTCGTCTTCTTCCCCAAGATTTGCGTCTGTTGTTGTCGATATGGAGCTCCATCAACGCTTGTGTTGTCTTCTTCACGACATTGGGTAAGTTTTGTTTGATTTTTGTGGGTTTGTTTTCAATTTATGAATGAAGGTACTGAATGTGCAAGAACTTCAAATTTGTTGAAATTTTTGAGTTATTTGTGTTGTTTGATGACTGATATTGTTGGGTTTGTGTTGTTTAGATTTAGGGATAGTGAAGAAAGGGAATTGAAATGTTGAATACATGTATTATTATGTGTTTTATGTTATGATCACAATGTGTTCGATGAAAATCCTCAACGAATTTTTTGATATTTGAACCTAATTTATAATTGCTTTCTTTGCATAATTTCAACTTCAATTTTAATGTAGGAATTGGACTTCAATTTGAAATTTCCGAAATCCTATAGAATTATTATAACTCTAAAACCGAAAATGTGTAAAGTATTTTACTTTATATTTATATTTTAACAAATTTAATTGGTTCAATCTTTATAATTTCAATACTCGAAATTAGGTTTCATGCTCGAAATTAGGTTTTGTTAATGTAATAATAATAATAATAATAATTATTGTTAGTTTTATTATTTCTATTATTGTTATGATTTTAATTATAATAATAATTATTGTTAGTATATTATTATTAGTATTATTGTTATGATTTTAATTATTAATATTATTTTCATTGTTATTAATTTTTTAGTATTATGTTTCTTATTATTATAAAAAATTTAATAATAATAATAATAACAAATTATTATTATTATTATTATTATTATTATTATTATTATTATTATTATTATTATTATTATTATTATTATTATTGTAATGATAACATTAGTATTATTGTTATTATTATTGTTAGTATTATTATTCGACTTATTGTTATGATTATTATTATTATTATTATTATTGTTAGTATTATTGTTATTATTTTAATTGCTATTATTTTTTTAATTGTTATTTCCGTAAGTAATTATAATTTTTATTATTTTTTATTGTAATTGTTGTTAACCAATTCGATGGCCATACTATTTTATAGATTCAGTCTTCGTGTTTTTGCTTATTCCATACAAGTATTATACATCTTCAGGTATGCAAATTTTTAGTAGAGTTCATGATTTTATATATCGGTTGTCGATTCATGTTGATTTATATTGTTTACTTATTGCTACTTATGAACTAGAACAACGTTGTTTATTGCATTTAAAATTAAACAAAATTTTTTTAAAGCTAAGATAAAACCGAAAATGCTTGTTATAACTTTATTATCTTCTTGTATTATCTAGCCAAATAGATAAGAGTTGGATGTCTTATCGAAAATGGTCAACTGAATACGTAGAATGAGTTAAGAGTTTCATGCAATTTATTAAGGATCAAATGAGTGAAGGCTGTAGTATTCGTTGTCCATGCATTGATTGCTTAAACGTGGACTTCCAAAGTTAAGATGTGGTATATAATCACTTGCT